>PVIJ01001691.1:0-59631 GCA_004024925.1 Scalopus aquaticus
CATTGGCCAGCAGGGATTGACCTTTGTACGGATTGGTTGTTTGTGCTTCTCCTTTTGCTGATTGGCTCGCTAAATGTATAAATGTAGAGGGAGCCCGGAGGGCGGGGGAAGAAGGAGAAGAAGAATAGAAGAATAAAGCTGCAGGTTTGCTGAAAGATTGCTGCCCCGTGTCGTCCTTGCTGGTCAAGCGCGCGACAAACCCATGAAAGCTGACCATAGGTCTGAGACCTCCAGGGTGGGGTGGGGGAAGGGGAGCACAATGAATGGACTGTGGTGGATTATGGGTGCTTTGGTGGTGAGAGAACAGGAGTGATCATACCCAAGGAAGAATACTGTGAAAAAATAGCAAAATAATGTACTTCATTAAAATACATATACATTTGTATATTAAAATATATATACATTTGTAAAAAACATTCACATAAGGATCAGAATGAGAGGCATGTATTACATGAAATCATACTGAAAAGCAGCATTAGTTCATCTTCAGGTCTCTCCAGACATAGAAAATCCCCATGGATGCTTTAAGCAAAGCAGATCCCACTCAAACTGGAAGAAACAATCAAATAGCTGGGATCCCAGCAGAAGCTACTAGATACATCATAGTTCTTGAAGTGATTCTTAAGCCCGCAATAGACTAGATATTGGGTGATTCAAGGAAAAAGACTAAAAAGTACTCAGTTCAAACTTAGACACCAGCAGCAGAATCACCTAAGAACTTATCAGCAGTAAAAATCTTAGGCCCATTCAAAGACCTATTGAGTCAAACTCTGGCCTAGGGCCCAGCAATCTGTGTTGTGTGACAAATGTTCCACATGACTGATTCATGCTGAAATTTGAGAACCACTGATATGCCATGCCATGGAGAAAACCTCAGCTGAGATTTAATTTTTCCAGCTGTCGTCATTGTATTCTGAACCTGTCCTAATGCTACATTTTAACACTAAAGGCCTATTATAGTGTGACTTCAGTTCCATATTCTCCCTAACTCTTGAAAGCATTTTCTTTAGCTTCTGAGGAAAAAAAATAAATTCCCCCTCACTGATCACAATATGCCAACATTTATTCTTAGAACCAGGCCTGTATTGAATTATGTGCGAAGATCTCAAAGATTTTTAATATCCCACCAACACATGGGAAAATAAACCACTGACAATGTGTCAATGCTTTTTTATTTTATTTATTTATTTTTTAAAATTTTACTTTCTACGATTGGGTTACTGAAAACAATTCAAAGCTTTTGCAATCGGGATCTAATAAAAATGTTATAAATTCAAAGCAATTTGGTTAATGAAAATAAGAATTCAAGCAATCACACAAATGCCAATGTCTCAAGTGGCTTATGATTAAAACATGACGTCTACTTTTCATGATCTTTACAGCTAATTAGAAAGATTTATCGGCATCCAGAAGAAGCACACCCCCTACCTCCCCAGAGGAAACAGGCTTGCATGTAGTGATTAATGATAACCAGTTTCTACTTAAGAGTGGAAAACTACTATACTCCAAACTCATGTAGGCAAAGAACTGATCAGAGTTGAGGGCATAACAAGGCCACAAATGACACTCACTTGCTGTGGGGTAAATGAACTAATCAGGTTTTTTATGACACTAGCCTCTGTGGCTATCATCTGCCGCCTTGATCATGTTAACACAGAAGGCACTTGGGAGTGTGGGCTCGGGGCATGCGTGACTGATTGTGGACACCTGGAGCATGGGTGTGTGCCTATGTGCATGTGTGCACAGCTGAGCCCAAGGGTGGGGATAAAAGCAATGGCAGCAGTGGCAGTGGTAGGATGAGTAGGTGACTACAGAAGAAGTGAGACCAGGAGACAACAAGAGAGAATGCCAAAGAAAGCCAGAGAACGAGTACAAAGATTCACGGGGGTCCAGTTGTCTACTGGCCTCCTAGACCCCTGCCCGGCCCGTGCCTGCCTCCTGGCATGCCAGCCTCCCTGCCTGGTGTGCCTGGACACCTGGCTCTTTGAGAGACCATTAAAGCCTGAAAAATCCACCAAGGCCTCTGGGACTCTATCCGTTTGCCCAGATTGATAGAGAGCCTGCCCCGTGCGTGCTGGCACTAGACATTTCCTCTACCCACCTCCACTGACTCAAGTCTTATCAACTCCACAAAGCTTCCCTCACTAGCCTTTTATTTCCTGCTCCTATCCTTCCCATCATTACGGCCTGTGCGGTGATGAACTAGAACCAGAATTAGAAAAGTGAATGGATGTCAAACCAGCCCAACTCTTCCATTTAGTGTGTGGTGTTGATCAAGCTCTTAATCACTCTCTGCCTCAACCTCCCCATTGGCAAGTCATACTAGTAACATCACAAAATCATTTTAAGGATTAAATGCAAAAAATATACATAACATGTTTGGGACATCATTTAAGCAAATGCTTAATAAATGGTGCTATATTATTATTCAAATCTTATGTGCATGTCCCTGGAAGACAAGTAGGAGATCTGTAATTTCTATAGGAAAGAAAGATGGGAAAGAGGAGAGACTATTCAAAACTCATCAGTTGACTGACACCCAAAATCTACCTTCAGAATTTTCTTTCTTTTAGGTTTCTCATTTCAGCTGACCATCTGGCCACACAAACATCTCTCCCTTTGGATGAATGCAAGATCTGAAAGTGAATTTTTATTCAAATATTGGAGCAAGAGTACACATGAGAATAAAGTACATGAGAAGGGCAAAAAAGAAAGTAAACAAGAGGGTAACTAAAGAGCAGGAACAAGCCCTATTTGCTTTCAAAGTACTTTGGACTCCAACAACTAGCAACACTGTGGATATCAACATGTGTCTTGATTCTGATATGGGAACCTCAAAGACAAAATAGATGAGTTTCTTCATTTTCTGATGGGAAGCATATCTCAATCACTGTCTCTAGATGTTAGTTTCCTTTGCTGATTTAGTTTCTATCCAGAGAACTCAGAAAAGGAGGTGGAGTCCATGATTACTACCTTAATGTGTCATCTCTATGTTTGGTTTTCTTTTAATTCATGTGATTCTGCTTTTATAGGACTCTCTCATTACCTCACATCCTCCCAGAGGGAATTGGTAATAGCCACATCTTAATTTCCCTATTTGATTATTCAGGAATAAAGGTAAGTGTAACAAGGGCACTTCTGACAGATCCTTTTTTGTTTCAATGAACTGAGAAGAAACCTCCTTCATGTACAGAAACCAAATGTATCACTATTGTTAATCTCTCTCATATCCAATGTTACAACATTCAAAAACAAAAGGAAAACTAAGTGTTCCTTAGAGGTCTCCAACAAGCAGAGAAGATGATGCCTGTGGACACTGGCAGCTATCGGAAGCAGAGAAGCATACCCCGCTGACCGCAGCAAAGAGCAAGCTTCTACCACTAAAAAAGGGAAGTTAGGATAACATACTGCTTCTCAGCTTGATGCCTGTCTCCAACTGCAGAGGTTGGACAGGGGGCCAAAGCAACTAACCCAGCAAGAACACCTAGGAATAATTCAATATTGGAGTTGCTTTGTTTTATTGAGAAGTGTGTTTCATTTAAGAATAAGAACATTAGGTAGAAACCAGTTCTATGATTATTGCTTTGGGAATGTTTTCAGAGTCTCCCAGCAACCAAGGCACAATACAAGATTGGCTGTTCACAGATTAATCTCTTTTGTATTGTTGACAACATGTCTACTCTAAAGGAATTCCCTATGTGTGACCATTGTTTGGTCTAGTGCTGCATTAGCACATGACCTAACATTTATAGCCTAGTTGCCATGTGTGTGCAATCAAGCCCAGTATTACAGGTAGCTAGGGCAAAGCAAGGGAAAGGAGTGCAGTAACTCATGAGCATCTTCTGTGATTTCGTTTTGTTTGGGGTTATTCCAATTATCATGGAGACAAAATTATTGGATTTCACACCTCAACACCTTAAATTACAGTGACTTCAAGTTTTCACTACCCAAATTAGCAAACTCCTTATCTTTTCCCAGAGTTCCCTTTGTATGCATCCAAGACTCCTCAGATATGTTGACTCATGTCCTAAATTAGTCCTGGACTTACCCACAAGTGGGGGACTTGGATGGCCCTCAGCCTGGATACCTCCACAACTGCTGAGGCTGGTTCTTACAGAAGCCAATGCTAGACTGCTGTCATGGCCATCATAGAAGCAGAGCACCTGACCATGGCAGATCTGGAAAACTGTCACTCACAAAGTGAGACGAAGTCACTCTTTTAGGATTCACTTAGTGAAGATAAGAGGGAATGAAGAAGTCTTCTAATCAATATTCTAACAGACTGTTTGGTGGAACTTGACAAGGTGATTTTAAGATTTACGTAGGGAGATACAAAAGTTAACAGTAGTTAAGATTCTGAATATCCAAATATACACTTCTCCAAAGAAGATATACAGATGGTCAATAGGCACATTAAAAAGGTGTTCATCATCTCTTAATACTAGGCAAATCAAAACAACAAGATACCAACTGTAAGAATGGGTATTCCCTAAAAGACAAAAAACAACAAATATTGGAGAGGATGTGAACAGAAGAGAACCCTTGTGCACTGCTGGTGGGAATGCAAATTGGTGGAGCCATTTTGGGAAGCAATATGGTGATTGCTCAAAAAATTAACAAATTGAGATCCCATGCAATCTGGTTATCACATTTGTGGGTATTTACTCAAAAAAATATAAAAACACTAATTCAAAGAGATACATGCACCCCTGTGTTTATTGCAACATTACCTGCAAGAAATGGAAACAAAATATCCAATGACAGATAACTGAATAAGGCAAATATACAGATATATGTCTAAAGATTAGATACATAATGGAATACTACTCAGCTATTCAAAAAAATGAAATCCTGCCATTTGCAACAACATAGATGAATCCAGAGGGTATTACCTCATTGAAATAAGTCAAACAGAGAAAGACAAACACCATATGATTTCACTCACATATGGTATATAGAAAACAAATAGATGGATTAAATATAATTGATTAGATATTGATTACATTTAGACATTGATTACATTTAGCAGGTATCAAGGTGATTGGGGGAAACAGCAGTCACCTTCCTATTGGGGCATTATGCTATTTCTTAATTAAAGTGATGCTTATAAAAGCATGTAATTCATGATAATTTGTTGAGTAATATACTTATGCTTTATACATTTTACTATATGTATATATTTTACATATCCATAAATTAAAAAAAATTAATTTAAAAATAAAGTTCTTCTAAAATTCCATTCATTAAGCAATGATAATGACCCCTGCCTTCTTAGGGTTAGTGGAGTCCATGTCCTGGCTGTTCCATGGATGCCGTTCCATCAAGCCTCGCCCATGATGTGCCATGGGCCTATCCTCTGCTCTGCCATGCAGTCAGGTCTAACAATTCTCCTAGGGATTCCAGCATCCTAGGGTAAGGACTGGAATATCCTGAGGATTACACTTAAGATCATCCCAAAATCAGCCTACATCTGTGACTCACTTACATCAAGATTGGGGTCGATGAGTTCTGTGTTGTGTCGGGCAACACCACACTGATAGACCCAAGTCCTGGAGCAGGCTGCATAATGCAGGATGCTGCTCAATGAGCAAGATCCTGGCCTTTTTATTGATAGAATGATCATACAACATCAGTTGCAGAGGGAAGGAAGATAAAAAAGAAAAGGGAAGGGTGTTTTGTCATATAGTATCAGGGGATGTGGGTCTGCCCTCCAGGCACTTCTTATCTGCTTGATGGCTGGGTGTTGTCACGGAGACCAAGCCCTAGATTCCCTGGCATGGTCATGGTTTCAATCTTATCAACAAGGCATCCCACTGATCAGCTTCCAGGGTCCCTTGTCCTGCCCCCCTGCCCCCATGTTCCCTGTGATGCGTACCCTTCCCAAGCTTTCTACTCTTGATTGATGAAAGGCACCTTGTAGGGTTGGGCTCCTATAACTGATTGCTATAACTGATTGACCAGGCAGTTCTGACCTTGAAGAGGAATGCAGAACCTTAGGTAACAAAAATGGTGGCCAAACAGGCCACTTAGGATTAGCAGACCCCAGTTTCTGGTCCTAGAGCACCCTCATCCTGGCTGGGGATAGAGGCTGGCCTCGGTCCTGATCTACAGTGCACGTTTTTCTCAGAGGGCTTCCATGTTCACCTACTTTCACAATCTGACTTTGATCTAGGTATCCTAAAGCCATCAAACAAGGAAGGATCTGAATTCTAGTCGGTTTCCCTAAGGAGACCCCCCTCCCATGTAAAAGTAAATGCTGTGCAGGCATGAGGGATTTCCCCAGCTCTGCTCAGCAGCATCTGAGTTCCACCTGCCCTTAGTCTGAGCATCTGTCTTAACAGATGAAATAAATACCATTATACTCATCACACATATAATTGCCCCACTATCCTAAAATAGAGCTTTCATATGAAACACAAAACTCATAATGGTGTGAAAAAGGAAACCATTAACTTATATGGAAAAGTTTTGTGAACATTCCAGACCCCAGAAATAACCTGCTAAATCATATCAAATAAGACAGAAAACCTAAAAGCACACTAACATATAGTAAGTTAGAGAATCCTCTTTGGAGATCTTTCTATCAGTGAAAATGTCTACTAACGCAGGTTTTTTGTAAGTGAAATGGCATAGTATGAACTTAAGAAAAGCAGGGGATACTTGTACAGGGAACAATTTCAGATAAACAGGGCAGTTTGCCCATAATTGCATACTAAAGAATAATGGTAACTGCAACAACAATAATGACGTCATTTCTATCAGTAAGCTTTATTCACTGAGTACTTTCGGTGTATTGGGCTCTGTTCTAAACACTTTATGTATGTTAATTTTATAATCCTCATCACAGCTGTGTGAGATAGGTACTTTTATTATTCCCATTTCACAATTATGAACACTAAGGTACAGAGAGGACTAATTTGCTCAAGGTGTTATAATGAGCGAATGGAGTCACCAGGAATTGAACCGAGCTTGCCTAACCAGTTTAGTCAGCAGATGCCCAGAATCAAAGGGTGAGTTAACTGACATTCACACTGGGAATGTCCAAAAGTATCAAGGGAAGGGCAGTGGGTAAAGCACATGCCCCCTGATGGCAGGGCTCTCTGTGGACACCTGTTAGGCAAGTGGTGTCCCCACACCCGCCCTCTCCACTCACAGAAGCCAGTAACTTCTCCAGGCCCAGGTTCAGTTGAACAAGATAATTTGATCAATTATCTTCTTTATACAACACTAACATATAGATGCCTTAAATAGATGTGATTGTATGGAACTATTAACAATAAAAAGTTAAAAAAAATACAAATAAGATTCAGTCGTTTGGCTTCTTTTAGAGCTCCATTTAATAGGCATAGAGTTCAGATTTTTGTGTGTGGAATATTGTCAGTGGTGTCTAGCTTTGGGAACTCCCCTTTCTACCTCTTGCTTACTGCTGGTCCTTATCCCCTCATATGTGACTGCTGGTGAGGCTCTCAGCATGAACGAGCTCCTGCACTCAAAGCCAGAGCGCCACCCTACTGGGGGATCAGCCTTCACTTCTAAAGTAAAAGCAGGTTCTATTCTAGTATTAAGTAATTACAACTAATTATCCTCTAACTATCCCCCTTTGCACCAAAGGTACTAAAACAAAGGTTGTTAAACAAATAATTAAAATTGGAACATAAGCCATGCCTAACTCTCGTGACATGTTTGGACTACAGAAGCTCAGATTCTGTTCAAAATTTTTCTATTCAACAGAGTTGGTACTTTATAGTTTATTGAGTATTATCTTGTCCAAAATTACCACAGCTTATTCTTTCTAGTTTCAAAGATTAGCTCTGAACTTTAACTGTAACTTTAATTATATCTTAGAGGCAAATTAACTTTTTCTTGAGACTGCTTTTCCAGTTTCAGAATGTAAGTCAATTGGAAAACATGATTTAATTTTCTCCCTAATCATTTCTTTAATGATTCCCCCAGGAGCCCATGGGACTAGGCTGCTGTGATAGCATAGTAATAAGGTATTCTAATTCCCATTTTGAGAAGAGAAGGCTTGAGTCCTTCTGGAATTCTTCACGTATACTTAAAAGGGATCCACAGAGTTCTGGCTTCACCCGGGTAACAGGTGGCGCCCACACAGATTTTGAGAATCCTCTGAGTCAAGGGTCTCAGAGTGTTCCATGCCTTTTCCCCTGCCACTGCAGACTCACCTTCGCAATCAGTGCCAAAACTCAGAACTCACCACCTACAAAATTAACAGCAATAAACACTTAACTGTCCCCTCCAATGGCTATACTCTCTCCTCTTTTCATGTTCTAAAAGCAATATAGTTTTTATAGGAAAATCAGAAATATACATAATTAGAATGAAAACAAAACAACAAAATAGGACCCCCCCTGGTGGCACAAGGGATTACGTCTCAGCACAATGAAGCTATCAGCAGCCACTGCAGCAGGAGTTCCATCCAGGCCTGGGAGCTTCCCACATGGCGCAGCAGACCTCTCCTGCCTCACCTGCTGCTCCCTTAGCAGTGTACTTCAGTCAATTTGCCTGTTCTGCTCCCCACTGTCTCTGGTGAATCCTCTCACCCCTCCACACCTCTGACCTACATCCACCTCTTGTATGCATAAAATAATAAATCTTAAAAAAAAATAAAAATAAAAACCACCCAGAGGTAACACTGTAAGACACTGGAAAGCACCCATGTTATTACTATAAAGCTGTTACTACTATAAATAATGGATTACAGAATACGATCACAGGATAGATGCTCTTTTTTCATTTACCTATTATGAGTACATGTCCAATAAATACTAATCTACAATGTTTTTTAATGGTTGAAGAGTTACTGATTTTTATTTAGGACATCAAACCAACCAATGTCTCACAAGGATTCATTTTTACTTTTTCCAAAGTTGTTTTAAAAATAGGAGCTGTATGTTATTCTCTGGGTTTGATACAATTGATTTTTTATAAGGCAGTTTTGCTTATGCAATTGATGAATTGGTATCTTTTTCAGTCCTTTGTGTTCACTAATAAACACATTTGTGGGAAAAGTGTGTGTATTTTATGCAGTCCTGTGAATAAATAAAACTAAAACCTATTAACAAAGTAATATCCTTTGATGGTCAGTAAGTGTTCTGGCCGGTACTGACATTATTATTTTCCATATGGTAAGTTAACAAGTTATACATGTGTTCTTTCTTGTCCTGGGGCAAATTTTTACCTCATGCAGGCTATATAAGACCACCTGAAGACCAAAGTAGTAAGTTTAAAAGCACACTGAAGTTGGCATAAAACTATCAACTACCTGCATGTTGGTGGTTACTGTTTAATATTAGCATTTTCAGATCTACTCATATAATAGCCTATAGCAAGGTAAAGAAAAAAAATGATAAATAATATTTGAATGAGCTTATGAGCCTTTATCCTGGCTATACAACATAACCAGTCAATGAAGCCACATGGAAAGCTGTGTTTCCTCAATGTCCTCCCTCCTCAGTAAGAACAAAATTTGTTTTTCACAACATGAACCATGTTTATATCCCCTTGGTCAGTTGGGGTTCTTTGGTTTGAATCAACAGAAAGGAACTTGGTTACCTTAGGCAAATAAAAATGATCTAATACTGTCCACATTTTGAAAAGCAGCAGAAGAAAATGTTGAAGAGCCAGGTCTCTCAGCAACAGAAGCCCCAGGAGCAGACAGCTATGGTCTTTTCAGCTCCCATGACAGGATAAACAAGCTTCAGTCTCACAACCAGAGAGTTTCACATGGGTTCTCAGCGGGCCCACATACCACCCACTGGAAGGGAAAAGACTTTGGTTGACAACTCCACCATCAAGTGGGGCTCTGATGAGGAAGGTGTTATTACAAATGAAGGGGGGATAGATAGTGGGTAGGCAGGAGCAGCAACATGTCCACAACAGCCACTCTCTTGGATAAGAGTGTTATGGCTACACAGTGGTTAATGACAGAACGGGCAACACCAACAGATTCAAACATCAGATTGAACTGATGACAGGTATCAGGGACTGAAAGCACTGACTGATCCTGAGTTCATTCTGAGAACTGTGAAGCATATAGAAAATGAAGGAGCTGTAAATAATGATTTACAGCTGTGCAATAAATGGTTTCAGAGAAAACTGGCCATTTTAGTGTAAACAAACAAATGACTAGCCTTGATAACAAAGACTTAAGAATTCTATTAATGACTTCAGCCATCTTCTCTGCTAGAAGACAATAGTTGTTACTTATGTGGTATTAATGAAACCATGTTTTGAGTTTGGTGTACTACTTAGCAACCTTTAATGTTCCTATAAATCACTTGAGGATGTTGTTGACATGCAGATTCTGACTTGGCAGGTCTAGTGCTTGAGATTCTGCATTTATAAGTGGCTGGGGACATGCGAATTAATAGCAAAGTACTGGAGAACTGAGTCTCCATTTTGTGGTTTCCCCCCCTACCTCCCTAGGGCCAGTAGCCATCGTCCTTCACCATGCACCCCTTGATTCAGCCACCAGCATTTCCAGCAACAAAAGGCCACTTACCTTTTGGCAGATCCTAGATTTGGTGAGGAAGGGGATTGAAAGAACACATGAAAATGAATCTTGTGAATCAAAGGACTGAGTATTTATGCCTCCCTCAAATTCTTATCTGATAATGCTATACTCAATACTACAGCGTGAAGAGATGGGGTTATTGGGAAGTGTTTAGGGCATGAGATTTGAGCCTCATGAATGGAATTAATAACTTTATAAAAGAGACTCTAGGGAGCTCCCTCACTACTTTGCCATGTGAGGCCACAGCAAAAAAATCAGTCATCTATGGACCAGGAAGGCCTCTCACCACACACTGACTGCCAGTTCCCTTGATCTTGAACTTCCCAGCTTCTAGATCCATAAGAAATGTTTCTATGGTGTTTAAGCCTCACATTCCATGGGCTTTATGAGTCCAAATGGACTAAGACACCAAGTGATCTCATTTTTCTTAACATAGAAACTACCAAAACAATGCATTTGTCCTCTGCTCTGAAAATAGACAAGTGGTCTATGTAGAATTCTCAAAATGCTCCTTGAATCAGAAATCTAATACATTGACTCACTCTATCCTGTAAAATGGGGCATTGTCATCAGCGTTGGGGGATTCATTTCTCAATCAATAGAAAAAGGGGATACTTTGAAACAAATCTTTTGTGTGCCTGCTGGACATAGCCCAGACCTTGTCCTCACCTCCTGCAATGACTGGCCACATCCTGTGAGCAGGGCCAACCCAGACTGTGAGATTTTTTTATCTGCACCTTGTCACAGATGCATTGAATGATGGCGAAACCTGTGAATGGCCTATTCTCTCTGCAGAGCTGCAGAGTCAACAGCATTCTCCTAGCACACTTAGCCTAACTAGCCTGGAGAAGAGGGGGCACGGCACGCGCCCCCTCTGGCATTTCACTTCCCTTGGTGGACAACTTGAGCTGGAGAGCCTGTGATAAGATAAAAATAAAACAGAAACAGCAGTTGTCAGGTTCTGAGGTGAAACATTATTTTTAGAGCCTGTAGGTAATAGAGCTGCTAACTCTTAGGGGAAAACAATTCCTCCATTTGACTTTGAGCTTTGAGCTAAGTTTCTGAATTTAAGATACAACAAAAACACCTGCAACCCGATCTAGGTTGGGTCTACAGTATGAAGAAAGGAAGAAGAAAACATGTTCACAAAGAGTGAGTAAACATAACAATACATTTAAAATAAATCCATAGGGTTTATATGATCTTACTCTGGTTCTTGATGGTTCTTCTTGGTTCATTTTTACTAGAATGGGGCAGTGTCGTGAAAGCAGTACAGTCAGCAGAAATAGTTTTTGCCCACAATTCATTCAACATGAATTTTTCTTTCCTTTCATATAGATAAATTCTCTGAACATTTCCTCTGAGCTGTCTTTGGTCAAGGCAATGGGCAGTTCCATGTGATTGGAAGTCTTAAAGTTTCCATACAACCAGGCACTATTATTAGGCATTGAGAACACCAATATGAATGGGCCATATGAATCGTGGAGAAACAGTCCATAAGAGATAAGAGCTAATGTCTACTGGGAGTTGAACATAATAGAAGTATAGATCTCATCAGTCAGATGGGGGGTCAAGTCTCACTTCTAACTTTACTCACTGTTAAATCATTCACTTTGCTTAATCTCTGTGAATTTCAGTTTCCTCGTCTGTATAATGGATCTAATTCCCAGCACAGGGTGATTATAAAATTAGATCTCGCATGAAAAGCATTTACCACAATGCCAATCTATGAAATATTTAGTCTATTCTAATGATTATCATCAATATCATCAATATTACAGTTCATCAATTCACTCCCAGTCTCTGCCTTTCAACTACTACTTGCTTTTCCAAGTCTTCATGTTTTGTCCTTTTGATGAATGTGGTCATGGATACTCATTTTCACCACGTAACTCTAGGACCAAAGCAAAAGGAGGAACACCCTGAATACTGTAATTTACTCTTGGCTTTTCCACCTCTGGGAATTTTCTGAGTTTAGAATCTTAACCTTAAGTGAACAAAAACTTAGAACTATAATAACTAGCCCAAATTAAAGCAAAGCTGTTGTCTTCCCTATCTTTAGTCATCAATAGGAAGATAGAAAAGTGTAACAGAAAAACCCCAATGCCCAAGACAAGTTCCTAGGACTGTCTGAGGGGCATTACAAAATCCAGCCAGCTCAATCATCTGTTCTTTTCAAATACTACTAGAGTGATGGAACTATCCCATTAAGCCCCTCAATCTTCTCTTCCCTTTGGCAAAGATGCTCTGGTAAAAAGACTTTGAAGACAACCAAAGACAATAAGGAGGTAATCTCTTAGGTTGCTAGGTCTTGACCTAGGTTCCTTGAGTTTCCTTGCTGTCAAATACTAAAACCATCTCGCAAACAGATAATGGGCTTGACTGAACGAAGGCAATGATGTGAAGGACATGTTTTCTGTTTTCCTGAAGACTAATTGCTGCCTGGACAGAAGCATTTTAACTATTTTCATTGCTACTGAACCTATTACAAAGCTTCTGGTGAATTTCAAGCAGCTAATATAACCAAGGATGTTCAGCTAATTGGTCACTATGATTTCTTCTGGAATTACAGTGTTCAGAATTCTGATTTGTAGTTCACATTCACCAAAAAGCCATCAATCCCTTTAAATCAGTAGGAAACTCCAAGCTTCTCCAGAGAACTCCCAAAGAGCAGCTAAAAGAATCCATGTCTCTACTCAACTGCCCAGTGTAATTCACCAAAACACACTCTTTGAAAAGTCATTGACTTTTCCTTAGTACATGGAAGGTAAGTAATTCCAAAGATAACTTAGGCATAGGAATTCAATGCCTAGCGTCAGAGAGCCAAGATGGTCATAGACACCATCAGACTGGTGTTAGTTAGAGACTAACTAATTCTTAACGCAGATGAAAGAGAGCTCAAGGTGGTGGCACCAACCTTTGCCACTCTCCCAGGCAAGCTGGAACTATCCTCAGGGTGTTTTACAAAGGAAAAACAATGCTTTAAACAAGCTTATATCATTTCCGGAGTCTCTGCAAATTAGTAATTGTTTCTTTAAAGACAAAGAAACCTATAAAGGGCCTAAGCTTAGGGTTACTTTGATAAAAACTGCAGCAGGGTTCACAGCCCAGAGGACACTGGTCTCCTCCACACCCACTGCAGGGCTTTCTATTTGGCTTCTATCTGCAGCAGACACAGCTTTTCAGGGACCAGGTGCAGACACACACAAGTGAAAGGCCACCTTATCTCCACTCCTTGCTTCCTATCTTCTGTGGATAAACAAGGGCTCCAGTCCTGGGCTATCAGGCCAGTTCCCCTTCACACATGCACATTTAACTGCACAAGGAGTCTGCATTCCTTCCCCAAATAAAACTTCCTCTCAAGTAAATGGCAAGTTCTGCCTTGGGGAGGACTGTGACAGCAGTCCTGCATGAAGAACCATACTGCTGTCTCCATTTTCTCCCAACACACACACATTTTTCAAAGTAACTTTGACCCCCCTCTTTCCTTGAAGCCACTCTACAAACCAGAAAGGAATCAAATAGCCCTAGAAATAAGTTTAAGCTGACCTCCAAGGTGGCCAATTTAGGCAGCTATCAAGAGTGGCATTAAAGAGGCTGCCACCTCCGTCAACCGAGGGGAGAAGCGACAAGAAGTAAATCCACCTTTTATCCTTACCCACTCTCCTCATCTCTTCACTAGAAGCTTTGAAATCAAATGTGCTTCTTGGGCAATACCTTGGACAATTCAACTCCTTCCCATGATAAACATGCCTGATGGATCTAGCTTTAGGCTCTGGGTTTTCTCTTCCCTTCCAGAACAATTTTTCAAAATGCATCCCTATGCATAATTTCAACAGATTCTCATTGGAGATAGCTAAGGAAAGATTGTTATTTTTATGTTAATAGCAAGAAATAAAACAAAGATGAATTCAGGCTGTCCTGATAGGGGAGGATGGTCCTTCTAACTCAGGACCCTCTGTTCTTGCCTCTTTCCACATGGGTATTGCAATGATGGCTTCACATTTGGAATACTCTGTGCTGTTTGACGTTGAGCTAAGCCATCTGTGACAGTGGCTATTTCCAGGGTAGGGAACTGGGTGACTAAGGGACCCACGGGAGGGGAAGAGGGAGAAAGGAGGAAAACTTTTCACTAAGTATATACCCTTTTGAACTTTTTTGAATTTTAAACCATGTAAATTTATTGCCTATTCACAAAATTTAAATTAAAAAACATTTAAAGGACTGTAGAACTCTATAGAACACTATGGAAACATGAAAAAGATGGCTGAGGAACTTTCTAGGAGGACACATGAACATTTACAGAAAATGGTTAAGTCATGAAAAAAATACACAGCAGAGAGAAAAATTTTCTGTTCCTTTAAGATTGAATATATTCCTTTTCTCTTACATTTCCTCCCATCATTTCCACCCTTACTATAGTAGCCTACCCAGAGAACAGCCTATTGAAAGTCATATAGTCTTGTCTTTTTATTTTTGATTATTTTTTTAATAATAGAGTGTGAGATTAGGGGTAAACACATTTTTTAATAATTTAACAAAAGTTAGCTTGACCAAAATCTATGCAAAGTGTTTCACCCTTAGAAACACACCTTTTATTCATCTTTATGTTGGTGGTTGCTATAGATAAGAAGGCAGAAATTGTTGAAGAAGCAGGGAATGAGAGAAGAAGCCAGAGAGAAAAGGAGAATTACAAAGGAGAGCTGAAGGATGCTATCCTGCCCTCCCTACCGTCCTCCTCATCAAAGGACTTTTAAGAGGTCATCAAAATATGGTGACTCTAAAAATTTTGGATGCTCTTAGAAGGCCACTTCAAGGAGATGGGGAAGAAGAGCTGGTATTTCTCAGCATTTTCTTTCAGAAGACATGTCTGAGAAGACAACACAACATTCCCAAGACAAAGCTCTGAAATGAACAGGGTTTGTATCATGAATCATTTTTTATTTATGACAGATTCCTTGAGGGTGATCAGGAAAATATCCTTTATATATATTGCTAGAACTTCAAAATCTTGACACTTCAACAGCTCATTTGTCTTAGAGTAAAAAAGCAGCTCCCAGAGACAGGGTTTGTTTGTCCTTGGAAATAAGGACACACATGAGCTGGCAACCCACAATCTTTATTTTCATCAGCTTGCCCTTCCACAGGCCTACCCATCAGCAGTGAGAAGAGTGAAATCAATAAAAATCATCTCCCTCATTGCCAGAGGCCAACTCAAGATTGTTTCTTGGCTCTGAAGCAAGTATCTGTCAGTCAAGGTCGGGGAGGTTTCTGCTGCATTTATCTGGGACATCACTTTCATAGAGTAACTGGGAACCTGGGAAGGCTTTAAGGTGAAAAAAGTGAGTCTCTGAGATGGCACTGCTTTGCTCCAGGCAACCTTACCGGTGTGGTTCACCCAACTCAGAGGTCATGACCTGAGACACCAGAACCAAGAGGAAACAGACACAAAGTCACACACCCCACTGCCACAGGATCCCTTTGTCAAGGAAGTCAAGCACCTCAGCTACAAGGCACCATTTTGTAAGAAGCTAAAACTTAATGAAGAATCTTTACATCACATTAGGAAATTAACATTAAAGGGAGGGAGGTTTTCTCAGTATCAAGTCCACACTGTAGCAAGACTTACAAGTCCTTTATGGTGTGGCCTTTATTTCCTCGCCAGCTCCATTATCTCTTCTTCATGCAACACATTTAGTTCCAGCCATACAAACAACTTGAATTGTTACCCAAATGTGCTTTTTCAGAAGTTATTCCCTCTGCCTGGAATCTCCCTACCACCCTCATCAGCTGACAGGAATCTATTTAAAAGTCTCAAAAGCCTTCCTTGAGCCCATCCCCTCCCACCCCTATGTTTTAAAATGTGGATGTGGTGAGACTAAGAGATCTGAAGATAATTACCATTGAAAACAGTTTGCTCCTTGAAATTGCCAAGAGAAGAGGGCATGCCTCACCACGCAGGGTGCACAGGGAGATGCCAGGTTTGGTCAGAAAGTAGAGAGAAATAAGGGGAAATGTGGCACAGGTCTTTATTGGGATTCTAATTTGTGGGGCCAAAAAGTGTGAGGCAGAGTAAACTGGCCTGGGATTGATGAGTTTGAACAATTTCAGCAGGCTCTAGAATAGGGAGGGATACCTGGGTGACTGAGGCAGGTGAATCATGGTCCTGAGTGTAAGAGCTGCAGAGAAGAGGTGGTGTGGGTGTGGAAACTTGTTCAGTTTGCCTATGAAAGGCACCCTTGCAGGCAAGTCCTTTACTGTCTGTAGGAATTGGCTGGCCCTGGGAGGAGCAGTCTCTCTGGGGTCAGCACGGCCCCCCACATAGCAGAAACCCATGGCTAATATATCCGGCCGCTATTAGAAGTGGTTAAGTGCCTCCCTATACTCACCGTAGGCTCACCACCTGAAAAGACTGACCACTACTTTAACTGATTATTTCACTGCATTCACTATCACCCCAAGTGCCCCCCTCCTCCTGACTATCAGCTCATTGAGGACAGGAGTTGTATCTTTCTTCATTTTTGGTAGTGGAGCAAACTACACGGAGATCAACTCAACAGTCTTGAGAGTCAAGCCCTAGGTCCCATATACTAGGTGACAGCCCTGCTGCAGGATTGAGTCTCTGTACTACTTACAGTTGGTGACAGCGTACCGTGTCATCCTCCAGCAGCCTTCTGCAGAACATCACATAGTTCTAATCTTGCTTCTCTTCTTTTCTTAGGGACTCCTCACGTGGACCATGAAAGATCCTTTCTTTGGGTTTTGAAAGTCAGACTAGAGGCAAAAACAAAGTTCTGTTGTTTTCAGGCTCTTGATCTGCTTCTCCAAAATTAAAAAACCAGCTAACAAAGGCAAAATCAAAAAACCAAAAAATAAATTTTCATTCACTATTTTATTCCAAAAGATAAGAGAGTAGAATTAATGTCAAGGGACCTCATGACATTTCCTGGCAGAATTTTTGGGTGAAGCTTTCAACTAGTCAGTTTAATCCAAATTAGTAGGAGCTTCAAAAAAGACTTTTAGATGACCCACAGCTGGAAAGAGGTTTTGTCATGAACTCAGCCAAATGCATAAGGATATATAAAAAGGGGATAAGGGGAAATTGGGATTTGGGGCCCAACATTTTTTAATAAATGAAAAAATAATGAAACCCTAGATTTAATTAAAATTTTCCCCATCTTCTGACCTACCCTGTAATTTTTATGCTGCTGCCCAAAAGCTATTATGCAGTTACTTAAATAAGAGAAAGGAAAGGGAAGTATTTTTAATTTTAAAGGATAAGAGGAAAAAAAATCCGTTTTTTTTTCCACATCCTGAGTTCAAACAATAGTGGACTGTGTATTTCTTTAGCAGGTATTCCTGTGCCCACTTCATATGCTCCTCACATTCAGGATGTCTGAACCTAAATGCATCTTTTTTCCATCATCTATTTTAGTCTGGGCCATGCCTTCCATCCCGACATCCCTTACTCTTCATCCCTGTACCCAACCAGGACCTGCTCATTTCGTCTTCTAAATATTGTCCAATCAATCCCTACTGCCACTGCTTTAGTTGGCCCTGATAGCTCTAAATGGATGACTGCATTGACCTTTTGACTATGATTCCAGGTTCAAGTCTATCCCCCTCCATTCCTGAATACCCCCACCAGAGTGACTGTCAGGCCAAGCCTGATAATATCACCTTCCACTGAAAACCCTGCAGGAGCTCCTCTCCCTCCACTGGGACGAGGAAGAGGGAGTGGCGAGCCCTCCTGCCATTCTCTCGAGCCTCACTATATTGGTTCCCAGTTCATATTTCACACCTCAGAGATTCTGAGCTGCATGGCAATCCCATACACACCATACTCTTTCAATACCAGCAGGCAAAACTTTGAAGATGCACGACAGGAAAAGTAGAGTAATGCACAGAAAAGGTACAGGGAATAGTAGTCACCATTAAAATGAAACAGAAAATTTGGGCTTTTAAAAACACTTTTTGGGATCTAAAAGAAAATGTAAAGAGAAGGAAAATAATTAGACAATAAATCAGTTTTTGGAATATTGCTTTTCCTGCCTCACCATCAACAATAAAGCATATCAGGTTATCGTGTGGACCAAATTGTCACACAATCCCCTTTTTGGTGCTGATTTTGGAAAATCTTCCCAGTTTGACACTCAAGCTATTAATCACCAATTGTCTCTGAGTAAAAAACCAACAATTACAAGATTTAAGTGTTTGACAAAGGACAAAACACTCCACTATTCAGAGTTAATTTTGGAGCAAAGTGCTGAGCCTTTCTAAGACTTGGTAAAGGACTGCCAGGGAAAACAACAAATGTAGAGAAAATTTCCAACACTCAAAAATTCCAGATGCCT
Organism: Scalopus aquaticus; assembly: GCA_004024925.1. Classification (NCBI taxonomy): domain Eukaryota; kingdom Metazoa; phylum Chordata; class Mammalia; order Eulipotyphla; family Talpidae; genus Scalopus; species Scalopus aquaticus. The sequence continues at coordinate 18,889 of PVIJ01001691.1, forward strand.
GTGGATGGGAAGGAACATGGAAAGTCTATCAAATAACGTTGAGTACCACCTGATGGCTGAATGGCTTTTGAAATAAAAGGTCTAAAGCCATTGTCAAACCAAACTGCCCAGAAAGCCAAACATGTGACATAGATTAGCTTCAAGGGCCAAAGTGGAGCAGAAGTCAATTGATCAGACTGTAGCAGCAAATCTGTAACCTAAGAAAATGTCTACAGCAGTAACGCACAACCAACAGCTCTGAGATCAGAAGTGATCAATCTTTCAGGAGCAAGCAAGACAACACTAGGTAATGCGGTATCCTTTACGCAAAATAACTAGGTCCCAACTTTTAGCAGGAGTCAAAAGTCTGGCATCAAATATATCAATAACATAGTCAGTCCTTTACTTTATGTCCTGTATATAGCGGTGGATGTGCTGCCATGTCTGATCTGGGAGGTACAGGCTCAGTCAACAGCTTTATTCTGGTTAATCTCATCAGGAATGACCCAGACAGTTCTAGTATCATCTACAATCTGTTTCCACTGTTTGAACACTATAGGAAAGGGTATCTTTCATATGCTGATCTGCAGTTTTCTAAGTAACAGACCAAATCATAAGTTGTTAGCCAGTCTAAGAGTTGTTAGACTCTTGTTATATTTAAAAATAAAACAAGGCTCAGCTAGGAGGGTATCAGTTCAAGCTATGAGAATAGCCTTGAGTTCTGCCCACTGACCAGGTCAACCGCACTTATTTTTCAGTTCTACATACCTGGCACTGAGGTTGAGTAGCCAGAGCAGCCTACTTAAGGCCAGTGAGCTTCAACTTAGCTAATCCATCAATGAGGCAGCAGGTATTTAGAGGAACCCACTAAATGCAACTTAAATGTATTTTTAAGCCCCCTAAATGCAACCTTTATGAACCAGGGATGCCACTGAGCCAGTACTTTTGTTTCAACTAGTTGACTGGGAGATAATGTTTTCCCCAAAAGAATAGCTCCACTTATTCAAGTAAATCCAAGATACAAATGGGTAAGCCAGTTGCATTCTTTAATATACCAATTCCATATGACAAGTGAGACTTGTTGGGCCTTCTTATCTTGATAGTGATCAATCTGACTGATCTATCCCAAAATGAATGCATCAGGTCCAATGACTCAGTTGGTCTGTTCTTACAAGAGCCTGGTAGCTTATTTTCAAGGCAGCTCACACATCCCCCCAAAGACTATTTAGGATGCAGAGCTCATTTCCTTCTTAGAAAGATATAAAGCAATATAAGTCATCTATGGGGAATTGTCTCCCAATAGGTATAAACTGCAGAAAACTGAAATAACACACACACAAGTTTAGCTGCTTATGTTGGAAATAGACTTGTGGTGAAATACTATCATCCATTTACATAAAAACAGATGCTAAGGAATTTTTATAGAATTCTAAAGCTGTCCAGTAACACCAGTTCTGACAATATTGATGCACTTTACAAACTTACACCTTAGATAAAATACTTGGGCAGCCCATCAAAGCCCATCTCCACCATAAGTACCATTTATATTTTTAATTTTCTCCTCAGCATTTTTTTTTCTTTTTTTTTTTTTTCCATTTACTAACTTCACACATAAACCCAGCTAATCTTCATTCACTGCTGGATGTTAGACAAAATAGAGTTCTTCTGACAAGCCTCAGGAGAGAATCATGAAGGTTTGATTGAAGGAGAGATTAGAAAGACATAGAAGTCAAAGCAGATTTCTTTTTAGGCAATTCAGTTTGGCATCATTACAATAAGATTATATTAGTAAGAACATGCAAATTCTAGAACAAAACTATACTAAGCACATCCTGGTATCTCAAAAAATAGGGCTAGCAGTTACATGATGTGGAGTTGAAGCTGGCTTGACATTCATCTATTAAGCCCCATTTTGTCTCATGACCCAGTCTTCTTAAGAGACTGCCATGACAATTAAACCTCCATCCCCCTAAGAGCTCGTCTATAATGGCTTATGAAGGGATAAGAGCCAAATTCCAGGTTGGCTTCAGTTATGTCTAAATGTCAATTTGCTTATCCCACACAGGGAAACATATGAACATCCTGAGGCAGACTGCTGTTAAAGGAATAAGGTCAGGTTCCCTAGTAAGCTTTTTCACTCCAAAGGATAGACAGAAATGTGCTGTCTCTATGATTGTATGGCTAGAATCACAGCTATGTTTATCATTCCATTACAATTCTTTACACTTAGACCTTATGTTCTCAGACCACACTGTTTTAGAGATCTCAATGTTTTAGTAAAGTACAAACATCATCAGTCTAGCATTGTTGTGTCCATGTGTATGTTCTGGATTAAGGCACTTTTTTTTTTGTTTGGATTACAGACCACATTACTTGATAAATATCTGAGAAAAATGGGAATGGGTAAGTTAGAAATGAAAAGTAGATTTCACTTATTCTATGAATACAAGCCTTCTAAGAAAAAAAGATTCTTGCAAGTGTTTAGTTTCCTAAATAACTTTATAATGGAGCAAAACCATGCTCTTGTAAAAAAAAAGCCAAGGTCCTTATTCTGGTATAATTTATTCCCTTTTGGTCAAACAGGAAAATCAACAATAAGGTCATCAATTTCTTCAGCAACATCCACCTCCACTTCCACCCCTATGCACCATTAAAGCTTATTTATTTATACCCTGCTTTTACTACAATTTTTTTTTTCTTTTAGAGCCATTAATATCAACTTAATTCTACTGAGCCTTTTCAAGGGAGATTTATTAAAATGGTGTAGAAAGATCACTTCCCCCCAAAATTCTTCAATTTCCAACACATTTTATTCCATAATTCTTTGGATTAACAACACTTGACAATACTTCCATCATAAGGTATCAGCAGTTCTCTAGCCTCAAACAACAAAGGCCTTAGATTAAGAACCAGATTTGCTTATATTGGCACTTAGATACACAATCTTAAAACTAATTCCCTGATGTTAAAAAGGTTAGATCCCTACTTCTTTAATTGTACTGGGTATAAAACATGTTACCTCAAAAGCTGTTTCTATGTCTCAAACTTTTGAAGCACATTTTTCATCCAATAATATAAACAGTCACAAAGCATCTGGTATGTTAAATCATACTCTATTTCCCCCTACCAGACTTAAACTAAGATTCTCTTCAGTTGTGATCACCATTCTTCTTAAAGATAGAGGGAATCTCCAATTTTGACTTTTCTCCACAAGGAAATAAGGGTTCCACTGACTTATTCCCAGAGTTTAAGCAGTTTGAGAAATTTTTATTGCTCAATCTTTAAAGAATTAGTCCTAAGAAAGTTAGTAGCAAGTTGATCCAAACCTGGGCAGGAAGTGGCTGAGAAATTCGCCACAGATTTTAAACTTTTTTCTATCTGCTGGATCATTTTGGCTCAATACACCAAAGACCACCTACTCCACTACTCCACTATTCCTTACCAACTATCATAGCAAACCCACAACAGAATGGATAGGAAAGAGGCTACTTCTGATGAAACACCACCAAGGTAACTGTCTGGGTTTTATGGCTATTTAATATATGCCAGATACAAAATTATAGATCTTGTCATATTACAAAAATTAAATAGACCAGCCCACAGACCACCTAGGGTTCACTCACAGATTATACCATAAATTCATCTGTAAGACTAGCCTGTGTGCAGGCATTTTGTTAGGTGACATTCCTGCTGCTAAGTCATGAGGAATATATATAAAACTAAAGTGATTCTGGAAATGACCTGCTGTAACTTATGCAAAAAAGTAGTGAGAATCTGATGTCAGAAAATAAAGTTTCTTCTTAGAATAAGAGAACATGTAACTTCTGCTCTACAATCAAAATTGGTTGAAAATGAACAGTTTTTTTGTACTTCTGAGTACCAACGTTAAATAAATAACTACATAAATTCTATGAGCTCAGTGATTTTGGGGGAAGCTTAACTTATTAATATAAAAATAAGTCTCACAATAATTAATATGACTCAAAGATTAGATAACTTCAATTAATGGTAATAAGAAATAATTAGGAATATTCTGGGATAGCTGAATATTTTTAAAAGTTGACTTTTAAATACAAAATGGCCAAAATTAAAGTTGCAACTTTTCCACAACTGTTTGAACTGATATTTGTGACACTGAAAAAATGGGCCTAAGCTAAAATCTCATATTCCAAATTTAGTCAGCTACAAAGCTTCAAACTCACCCTCATTTAACCTCAAAAAATTTTAAGTAAGATGGTTTATAATAGAAATACTGAAAATAAATCATCCTTGAATACTTGTAGATTTTCCCCAGTGTACCACAAATCACATCCAGAGACCCAAACAAAACAATCACTGAAATGTTTGAGACCTGCTGCTGAAATTCAGAGTTGCAGGACAAGAAGGGAGAACTAAGCAGAAGGCTGCTCTCGCCCCGCCTGGCCTTATGGAGATCCTAAAACATGCACATTCAAAGTGTGAGTCCATAAAGTCAGCAGTAACACTAAAATAATAATAATAACATAAATAAAAATAGGTTCTGGTTAGAGAGAGAGGATTAGTTTACTGCTACCCCGCTGAGGTACGTTTCACCACTGAAAGCAGGAAAGCCATTAGCATTCTGAATTAATGGGTATAGTGGTTTTCAAACAAGATATTTTCATGATGGACACAATGTGAACTCAGCAAAGTTTCTCCTTCAAGAAAAATATAGCTTCTATTTCAAAGAACTCTGATTAGGCTTAATACCATTAGGGAACCATCAAGGATTTGTGTTGTTGTTACTGCTTTTAACTATCAGTTACTTTCTAAACCAAAAATTGTGGGTAGTTAACTTGACCAACAGTCAAGGTTTAGGAATGCAGGAGCAAATCCAAGGTACAGACAAGCTTCAGATGTGGACAGGCCTCAAGGAGCATGGAATCTTTTTAGGTTGTCAGGTCCTATCCTTTCTCATCATCACCACTATCATTGTGATTACTTGCCTGGAATTTATAAATAAAAATTCATTTCTACCATCACATCCCTCCTATCTGAATAGCATGAATATTACACAATTTTAAGAACCCTCAGTACACTTTATTAGAGACAATGTATATCAGTTACAATCAAAAAACAAATCAGGACCCTGTGCAATGAAAATAAAAAACAAATTAAATAAATTTACCTAACGAATAAATTCTCAACCACTACTAGCTACCCATAAGCTACCTGGCAGATAACCTGTTTAAAAAGTAATTGTTCCTTTGTAAATTAATTACCAAAAAATATAAATATTTTCAATTTCCTTAATACTTGAAATTATAAATTAAAAGGTTAAAGACCACATACAACAAAACAGTCTATAAAACAAAGCTCATTTTCAATTTACTCTGTAGCATTTATTTTGTGATATAAAATTATTTAAAACTGTGCATATTTTCTCTATCATACATGGAAGTTCATATCCAAGTATCTTTTCCACCAAACATTTATTCTTTCTTCATTATCAAAATCTTCACTTTGACTCATGGCTGGATTTTTCTTCTTTGGCAATTCTTTTTGTTACCCCACTGAAATATTTCTCACGGAAGGAATTATGACCTTGGTATGGCAACAAGTGATCAGTTATCAGGTGTGAATACTGGTCCCGGTTCTGGTTGATTAGAAAATACAGAAAATAAAGGTGTTTTGAGTTATTTTTTAAATTAACTTGCAACCAAGCAGTCATTTAAGTAAAATTTTGCTCTGTGATGCACATTTTTCTTTACTGTCTGAATTAGAAATACACCACCATCTTATATTTGTATCATGCTTGAGCATCAAAAGTATTTTCACCTACTTCACTTTATTTGATCCATATAATCCTCTGCACAGAAGAAAACAACTGTCTTTACTGGGAAAACAGAGACTGAGAAAGGATCAAAATAATCATCCCATGTCAGGACTAACTCTTACATCTTCTGATTCCTTATTCAACACAAACTGAAATTCCCTGTGACCATAAAAGCTACCAAACAGGAAGTCTCTACTCCAAAGGTAGATTCACCAAATCATTGCATTTGCATGAGGTCACACAGCTCAATGAAATTGGGAATCTACCCACATTTCATTAATAAAATAAACTGGGGCCTCCCCGGTGGCGCAGCGGTTGGGCGCTGGGCTGTGGAGCTGTCGGCAGCGGCGACGCGAGTTCGACGCCCGGCCGGGGAGAATCCCACATGGTGCGGCAGACCTCTCCTGCCTCGCCCGCTGCTCCCCTCAGCAGTGTACTTCTGATCTGCCTGTTCTGCTCCCCGCTCTGTCTCTGGTGAACCCTCTCGCCGCCCTACGCCTCTGGCCTGTACCCCAGCTTGTATGTATAAATAAAAATTAAAAAAAATATAAAAATAAAAATAAAATAAACTGTTCCTGGAAGCTTTAAAAAACCACCGTAGATGAAGACGTAGGCTACACAAGTGACTTTCACACTTGCAGACTCCAGAGATAGGTAAGGACCAGCACTCAAACTGACATTTAGATATTGGAAATATGAAGCTGGGTTGAAATGTCATATTTGAACTAAAGCTAAGCGATAAAAGAAAACAATGAAACATCAAATTTCACCAATCATCTCAAACTATGAAAATAAAAAACCAAATTAGAAATAAAATCTTATTTCCATGTATTTTTATAAGTTCATATTCAATTTCATGTGGATAAATGTGATTTTTAGAATGGGTATGGAAACATTAGCAATAATCTTTTTTTAATGCTGATTTTACTATCAAAATGGTATCTATAAATGCATCTGAAATACAATGACCCTTAAAATAGTTTTATATTTTTTCTTATTCCCATGTGAGATCTTTAATCTTTTCCTTTGTCATTAATAGGATTCCCTCAAACATTAATAAAAACGAATTACTCTCTCACATGAATAAAAACCTAGGTTTAGTCAAAGTAAAATTATGTTGGCTCATGTGCTTATCCAGAAACTGATACTTTTAAAATATTTATTTATAGATATTTTACATCATTGATATTTCTTTAAAAATACTCAAAAACACAGATCATCAAACATGCACAGAATACCTGATTCATCAAAGAAAAATAGGTAGCTACTTAAATTCTATGGCACTAAGTATACTATAGTTCCAAATTCCTTTAAACGTATGAAAAGATGTCAACGGTTACGAATTTCAGGCTATGGACAATCACCAAAAGAGAAATTTTACTTGGTTGACCTGTAGGTATATAACTAAAGCTAGTACTTACTGGGTATTTAGCATGGACCCAAATCTATGCTAAATGTTTTATCAGAACTATCTAATATAAAATCAGCAGTACTAAAAGATAAGTATACTATTATCACCACTTTACAGATGAGGAACAGGCTCAAGATAAGATAGCTGGTATGTGACAGAGTTAAGATTTAAACATAGATCTCTTTGACTTCCTTTACCCCAAACTGTATTCTTATCTACAACATAATGAAATTTTCTCTAGAAGAACTTTGTCCCCAACTCAAGAAGCAGAGGTAGCCAGAGGTAGCTCTGGGAATAAGTAGACAATAGACTAAGGTTTTGATAGCAGAAAGGAACAGAACTCAATCAGAAGTACTATTAACTTAGTTTTAATAACCAAGAGGATGTATTATAATGACAAAATTACAAAGCAGAAGGGGGTAGTGGATAGGAGTCACAGGGATGCATGAGGGACATTATAACCCCAAGAATACATTCGACTTCAAAGGAGGACTCAAGTCTGGTCCACATCTCAATATCTACCAGGGACAGCAGCAATATAGAAAAAATGTTCCAGCATTTAACCTTGACTTGTGCATTTTAACTTTTATCAAGTCTGACTGAAGAGTTACATGAAAGGGAGGGACAGGCCATCATCTACTTCTCTAGGTGTTCTAAATTCTGTTCTTATAGCAAATAAAATTGCTAAATAACGTGTCCACTTTCTGAACTAATTAGCTTAAATTAATCTTAGCAAATGCCTTTACTTGGCTATTAATTTTTAAATAATATTAATTTTTAAAAATTTAATTAATTTTAAAAATTTAATTAACATTGATTGATAAAATCATATAGGTTTCAGGTGTACAAACTTGGGTATATTTTAAAGCTACGTCCAGATTCTGTCATTTTTCCTGCTACTTTACTTCTCCTCAAAGCACACCAAATCATTTTCAAACTAGTCCATAAAATCAGAAACATGGGTCGAATCCCATCTCCTTGTCTCACAACTATCCAGTCCTAAATTCTTAAGATTCTGCATCGTAAATATCTTAAATCCACTTCTTTTTAGCTACAACTCCAGTATTTTAGCTTAAGTCTCCTCATTTCTCCTTTTTTTACTAAAGGGCCAGTCATTCTTCCTTCAGGAGTTACCATTCTATTCTCATAGAGACCAAACTCAACCTGTGGTTATACAAATCTGAAATGTCAATGTTTGGCTGAAATCCAAATGAGTTCAAACTTTCCCCAATTCTGAGGCTTTTCCCTTAATGTCTGGAAGTTAGATTCAATTAGACATCCATTTGCTCAATGACCTCTCACTTTTCTGTAGCAGAGGGAGCAGAACACTGCCTGGCAAGAAAGTTGTGCCCCACTCTGCCCTTCTGTCCTCTCTTCTGAGACCCCTCCAGGCAATGTGAGATTTCCTCTAGACTGAGAAGCATGTGGGGATGTCCTGGAATTGCAGCAGTGAGGAGGACAAGAGCGCGCAGAAATGTGTGGCTCCAGCATGCAAGCTCAGGAGGTGGAGGCACAGGGAGAAGCGTGGGACTGACAGAGGCTCCGTTGCTAGTGCACCTGGAGAACCTAAGCTGCCAAGTTAGACAGCTCACTGGGGAAAGTAGGAGACAAAAGCCAAAGCAAAATGGAAGCTAGGCTTCCTCACAGACCAGAGAAAGCGCTTAATGAAATAGTTTTTCTTTAATGGGAAGGATATTACTAGGGCAAACTGGTGATACAGAACAGAGAATGAATATTAAAGATCAGAGTCAGGGATTGAGAATGAACAACAGGAACCTGGGAAACTCTACAGTAATGATTAAAACCTATAGTAATTACTGGTTAGCAAGAAAACATGGATTACCTACAACATTCTTTATCTGAATAGTTTATACCCCAAATTCTCTTAGAAGACAGTAAAAGCAAAATAAGCCACTATCAGACTATGTTCAGTGGTATAGGCACCCAGTGGCAGAGAAAAACACACTACTGGAGAAGTTGGGAAATATCATTAACCTTAGACTAAAACCTTTAAAGGAAAAAAAACAACCACCATCTATTTTCTTTATCTCCCAGGAAATAGAGAAGAATCACTGTGAGGAACATGTTTGGACCCTAATGCCTATGTTTGGGTCCTAATGCCTCCTTCCCTAAGACTGATTGCCCCCTGACTATAAAATAAGATATCCATTAACAAAAACTCTTGGAGAACCCCAAAGCTGGATCCAAATCTCTTGTGCAGTTAGGGATGTCCTAAGAGCCATTACTCTGCCTAGCAACCTAAGTCCTGCTTCAGGATAAACCAGACACTCCAGTAACTTTGGCTACCATAAAAAGGTCCACAGGAAACATTCAGTAAATCCATGGTCTATGGCAGCCTATCACAACCGTGAATACCTTAAACCTATGAATTCACATTTAAAATACACCAATGGAATGTGCTATCTGCAGCATTCTGACTGTGTTAGCCTAATGCTGAAGAAAATGGCAAACTCAAAAAAATTGTTTTGCTTTCCTTTCTACCTCTTCTTGTTCACCCTATCTTTAGTTAAGCTCACCAGGGCTCACACTTGAGATGATGATATTCAACTCTACATATTTTTCATCACCTTTCATGGCTCTTCTCAATTCACATTCCCTGCCCATTTCAACCAAGAATATCTGCAGATTTTTTTTTCAACTCACTATCTCAAAGGCGAAAGTGTCTACTTAAAAGGAAAAAGAGTATCCTCAAACAACAAAACCCTTGATCTCCCTCTGTAACTCAAACTTGCCAAAGGTTTGACTTTTTGTTTCTCTTAACACTTCCAAATCTCTCTACCATTTCTACTGAGTCTTGATATCATCTACATGACATGACCTTTGAGTTTTGCTAATTTTTAGTAAGCAAGAAATGCTTGATGGAAAGTAAAAACAAAGAATTTGGAAATACCAAAGGAGAGAAAACCATGCCAATGTGAGATTACAGGCCATCTTTCCTAAACTTCATAACTACTAGTTAAATCCTGGAGCATGGTAATAGTAAAGGAGATATGAAAAAAACATCAAGATTGCTAATTATATCATCTATTGTTTATCATTTTTTCACAACCAGAACTAAGAGCTTCTGTAGGTAAAATCATGGTAGCCACAGATGGCTACATAATGGAAATAAATAGCCTTCACTTAACCTTGTAGGAAAATAGCAGTTTTAATTATTATAAGAAATATGCAAGTTCTGATTCAGAACAACATATATGTTTCATATATACACATACAGCCATGTATTTTACATGACACAATTATTTAATTTTATGTATCTTTTCAGAGATTACTATCTAAATTTTACAGATATGGAAAGGGAGACTGACTGAAAGAGTTTTAATAATCTAATAAGGATCACAGAGCTAGTAAGTAGCGACGTCAGAACTGTTCCCTAGAGCAGAAGTCAAAGTTCATGTTTTTTCCATCACACTTTTTCTTATGGTAGAAATGACATCATACCAATAGCTAAAGAGTTAATTTCCCACAAATGGAGATTGACATTTAGAGAACATTCCTCACTGAACAGCAACATTATAGTAGCACACATTTCAGATCTACACTTTCAGACAGAACCTCTTTAACCACTGTTCCACCCAGCCAATTTCCTGTCCTATCAGTACTACTAATTCTAAACATAAACCACTCGAGGAATTTTAATACAGTAGCCAAAGAAACCAGAGGAAGCCTTACAAAATTCTGTAGTGTACTTCTATGTGTACACTGCCCTCTGCTGGCTAGAGCAGAGCTGACCACACATCTGTCAGGAGCTCTCTGTTTCCTCAGCTGTTTGTGAGTCCTGCTTGCTGCAAACATCTGGAGTTACACAGATGTTACCAACATAACCAGGATGGCAACTTTCCCTCAGGAAGCATCAGCATTCATTCCCACCATTTCACTTTTTAAGGAATAATATGGAAATATTAAAACATAAACCTTGGTGATTCTAAAATCTATCATTTTCATCTAGGTTCAACCTAGAATTACGAATTATTCTCTAGAATGAGAAAAAGTAGACAAAACTAGCTCATGAATCAAGTTAACTCTTAATTGACATTAACATCAAAAATATCAATCAAAAGAACAAAAAAGACATTAGAAGGAAAATACTTCAACCACTTATAACTTGTAATATTTTAATCTGAAGAGGAAAAAAAACCTTTCTAGTAACATTTGAAAATGACACTTTAAATGGAACTAACAACATTCTGGATTACACTGTGAGAATACACATATGGATGGGAGAGTCTTAAACAGCATAATAAACAACTCAGACAGACCTTAAGAAACTACAGAGATTCTTCACTGAAAGCTTCACTTAGGTAAAACTATCTAATAACTGCCTTCTCCCAGACATTTGCCATTCTTTCTTAAAATTTCCTTCTGATTAAGTAGAGGAAAGGCACTATGACCATTCAGTTGTTGTGTTTTTTGTTTACTTGCTTCTCATGAGAAATGAGGTCTAGGTATAACGGAATTAAAATGTGTTTCCAGCACAGATATGAAAAATAATGTCAGGGAAATGATAATACTCAATGTATTTTTAACCAAAAAACTTTCAGTTACCCATAACTATCTGTTTCTATTCTTCTTTCAAATGGATGGCTTAAATACTGTTAAATTTGGCTGTTCTGATTCTAGAAGGGCCCAAAATGATCACTGAACAGTTACTATTCATTCCATCAATAATCACTGACTGGTGAGCAAAACTCAATTTCTATGAACTTAGTTTTTGCAATAGAGACAGAGACAGACCTTAAACAATATACACCCAAACATATACTTACAAACTGTGATTAACACTTGGATGAAAAGGCTACTACAAGAATAAAAGAGATGAAGAAAATGAACAAGAAAGGCTCCCCTATAAAAAGGTAACACTTATCTGAGAGACCTAAAAGGATGAATGATACTTACTTATAGAAATAGAAGGAAAGAAAACATTCTAAGGAACACAATGAGAGAAGAAATTAAATGTGAGAAGCCTATATGATTAGAAAAAAACAAACACGTTATGAAAATGGAAAGATCAGTGTGGTTAAGGTTTGGTAAACAAAAGGGGCACAAGATGAAACTGGAGAGATAGGTCAGGGATAGATCAAATTTCCACAGAGAGATACCGATGACTTGAAAGCATGGGAGTTTCATTACCTACTTACATTCTGTGAGATACTTCAGCTACCATGCAGGATATTTAATGGAGGGAGAAACTGCAGAAGCAGGGAAATCAGCTAGGAGACTACTGCGGGGGCTCAGGATAGAAGTGCTGCATACACATGGCCTTCAGTGAAGATGGGGGAAGACAAAAGCATATGCATGAAAACTACCATCCACTCAGTTATCCCAAGCCAGTCTTCTGAAAGTTATCCTAATTCTTCTCTCCCTCAACTCGATTATCCAGTTACCAAGTTCTGCCATGTCTACCTCCCCACAAAAACTCCTAATTTCAGGATTTCCTCTACAATCTACAAGTCTTCCTTAGTTTACAGCCTCGTCATCTTTACATGATCACACCAGGAACCTCAACACTGGTATCTTGATGTCTTTCCACAATAACTTGCCGACATATTAAAGCCAGGGTGACCTTCATACAACACAAACTTCTGCTACTTTCCTTAAACTTTTCTAACTCATGCACTTGCCCTCACCAACAGGCTAAACCTGAAAAGATGTTCAACATTAAGCACCCATTAGGTTTTTCAGTTCCTCACTAATTATTCCTCCCCCCAATATTTATTCAGCCATGCCAAAATATCTAGTGTTCCTCCACACACATCACAACCCATCTCATGCGGCTAGAGCTTTGCTTAAAACACTGGCTTCCTCTCTTAACACCATCTCTGGTGTTCACATGGTACTTCCAAGAGATCATTATAGAAACCAACACATTATGTTCGAATGAACTGGGTGGCCATATCGCCTACTGCATATATTCTCTAAGTATTGAGACTATGCTTACTACTCAGTTTAGCCTCAACACCTTATGCAAATGGCTCCATAAACACACACCATGGCTTTCCCCTCAAAGGTCATATAGTCAAGTTACAGAAAGAAAACATAAAATATGAAAAGTACATGAATGCAAAAATCATTAAAAGACATTATTTCTTTCTTATTTTTCATAATACCTTTTCCACAATGTCTTCGATCCTCCAGACCTGACATTGAAGTGTTAATGCATTCTCAGCAAAAACTTACATTCTTCTTTACAAAGAAAACTGGAGTCATCAGTTATAAAATTTCTTCAACTCTTTGCCCCACTCAACCATTTACTTTGAGCTGGATCCCTCGTACTTAATTCTCTAACCATATCACCAACATAACTCCTTACGCACATTCTAACTAAAACCAAAGTTCTCTCTCATAGTGTCCTTTCATAGTTGAGTTACTTTTAAAGAACTCCCAAAACTTCAGTGAAAATACTTAGGGATAAATTACCAATTTGTAAAAACTACTGTTTAGAGATACCCCTTAGAAGCTATCATTTTGGGGATGAAGTTGCTGAACTTATGGCCATACAGAAGAAAACCAAACGGCTTCTATTTTAATTATAGGTCAAATTTAAGTTGTACTTTTACTCACTGACAGTTCCTGACAATGAGTTAATGATTTCTTTTACCTCACTAGTATTAACCTTGAGCCATTTAAATTCTCAAAGTGACAGTGGTTTATACAAAAGAGCAGTTTCATTGCAACACTTGAATATAAATGGCTTATGAAACTTATTCTGTGATAAGTGAAAACCTATGATGCTGTCATCACAGCGAAAGCCACCAAATTGGTGATATATTTAATTTTGCCAAGAATGACTGCTGAATTCATGAAATTCATTAAAACTGTGATATACATTTTTAAATAAGGTGAGAGGAAGAAAGCAAAGAGATGGAAGAGAAAAACAGTGGGTACATTTTCTTTCTTGTAATTAGCAGAGAGTAAAATGGAATACAAATGACAGTGCTGAGTACAACCGGCCTCAGTTCAGATTCAGGGTAATTACCCATGTCCGGCTTTTGTTTAAAAAGCCTGCTCCCCTTATCAAAGCTTCCCACTGTTCTACATCTGGTACTGCACAGTAGCTATAGAAACCACTTGTGCTAACGTTATACAACTATAAACAGCACTAGACCATTTCCAAACCAAGGACAAGCAGGTCAAAGTCTGGCATCCCATAAATACTATTAAGAGAAACCTCTAGCACAATGGAAACAAGGTAAGGTTGGCAATCTCACCCCTAAATCAGGCATTAATATACAATTTGCATTTTTAAAAAACTCATTACACTGCAAATATTAAACCTAAAGTCTATGGAAGTACTTATTATTTATTAAAATCTTCTTAACTATAATCCTGAAAATGAGTGACATTTAACAGCTGAACTTGGACATCTGGCACTCAGCACATAACCTCTTTCTCACTGTAAAAACACCATGATATTCAGGCTATCATGCCGATACATAACTGTGAGCATTTTCTGATGTTCCCAAACCTAAAATCTGTACCTTTATAAAATTCAAAACTTAACTTCAAATATTAAAAGCACACATGGTCCATACACCAGATAAAAATGTAATGACAACTTGTTACTCTAATATGTTATTCAAACTAAGAACCCTATTTACCCTTTTAAACTGTAAAGGATGAGTACCAGATCAAAACATGCACAAGCACACACATAAATACGCTCTCTCATTTCAATATACAGACAATTCTTCTCCTACGTGACCTTTTTAAATGTTCACAACCCATTAAAAAAAAATTAATTTAAAAAACACATGCATTTACATGAAGATCAAAACCAGGCAGTTATTTTGTTTGGAGATGAATTCCATAGCGATATTATGACAAAGAAAAGCAAGAAAATCACCATAAAAGTGATTTATTGTAGTGCTTACACCTGTAGGGGGAGGTGTTTATGATCAGAAATGCCACAAAAGCAGGTATTTCTGGGATGCTGTGTTGCTCTGTAATCTTGACCTTGATGTAGTTACATAAATGTTCATCTATAATTTTTTATTACACTGCACAGTTATGTTTGGGGCAAAAAAAAAAAACACGTTAAAATTTCAGGGTTGAATTCTTGGTGGATCATGTGATGGAAAGAAGTCATAAGTTAATAATGTTTTAATTTGAAGAACACTATAAAGATAATTCTAAATAACTATATGATAAATAAAAATACCTCCAAAAAGCAAAGCAGAAAATTTGTCATGCAAAAATTATAGAAGAAGCTCCAAAAGATTATGCTGATTCCTTACATAAACTTTCCATTCCCTAAATCTTAACTCCCAGATCATACTTTCTATTTTGCAACTGACCTCTGCCTAAAGTTCTGTAATACACTAACAACTGTTTTACTGCGATAGCTTGAAAATATGAGCATTAGGACTGGAGCTTAAGAGAAATGTTCTCTTTCTTCAGAGAACTCTTTTCCCCCACAAATGAAATAGTCATATCCAAATAGCAACAAAAGCAAAAGGTGTCTTAAATAATTGCCTTTTTAAAGCTGTTAGAGGATAGACTTGATTTTTCTTGGCCTAACAGAAACAATAATTTAAAACTATTAAGATAGTGTCAATAAAAAAATCCAGTTTGTTTAGCAAAGCCATTTAGTTGCAGAGCGTAAAAAACAAAAAGTAAAATAACCTTCCAAGATTTAAACACAAGGGAAAAGTACCATTAACAACAAAAGCAATTTATCCAGAAATAAACAGATGCATGATCCTTAAAACTGAATTTATGCAACATGACACACAGCATTACCACCAGCCTCTGCTTCCTCAAACTTATCAAGTTAAAAGATAATTCATGATAATGTGAATAGTTTCCTCTGACTAGCTATACAAGATAATTTTTTAAAGAGGTTCTCTTTCCCTCTCTCTGCCTCTGCCCCTTCCACAAACACACACACACACACACAGACACACACACACACACACGCGCGCGCGTGCGCACATTTCTATGGTAATGAATACTGTGTTCTATGTAT
The DNA here is from genome assembly GCA_004024925.1 of Scalopus aquaticus. Taxonomy (NCBI): domain Eukaryota; kingdom Metazoa; phylum Chordata; class Mammalia; order Eulipotyphla; family Talpidae; genus Scalopus; species Scalopus aquaticus. Next base: position 35,059 of record PVIJ01001691.1, read on the forward strand.
TAAGACCTAGACTGAGAACATATCCTATTAGTATGTTCTCACTTATGTTGCCCTGTCTTATTTTTCATACCAATAAATGAAGTAGCATCTATTTCCCATTGGATATGTTATATGATTGAAATACTTCAAATCTGATCTTGAGTCTTTCACTGTTCTAATCAAAAGGAAAATACCCACTATCTGGCAAGAGATAGGCAAGAATCAAAATATTTCAGAAAAAAAGGTCAACCAGAAACAATCTCCCTAATTCAAACAACTGTTTAAAAAAAAAAAAAAACTAACACAAATTCTGAGAAAGGATAGCATATAATGGAAAAAGGCAAGACCAGTTTACGGTAAGTCCAATACTATCATTTCAATAAACTACGTACCGAAATAAAATGTTTACAGTCTTTCATCACCTGCCACCATGACCTCCAAATAGTCCCTATTTCAAATCATCTGAACTATACAGGCTAACTGCAAAAGTTGACAACTGATTTATACATATAGCTTTAAATTAATTTCCATATAATACCCAGAATTAAACTTACCTATCCTTGGTACTTCTTAAATCACTGCAGTATATGGTAACATGTCAGACGGACAAGCCACAAAACAAATAGGGCACATGATGGCCCATATAGTGCAACGGCAATTTAAGTAATTTTTTTATACTTATGCAAGTACTAAAGAGCAGTATATAAAAATACACAAATGTTTGAAAAGGGTTTTGAGGAGTTCCTGAAAATGGCTACTTGGGACACTCTTTCATCTGTCCAAGTATTAGTAGAATAGTATTAGTAGAGCACTAGAAAGAGTAATAATGTTTTACATAACTTTCATTGAAGACATAACTATTATACTAATATTCTGATCTGTCTGGACAACTCAGAAGATCATATTTTTCTCCTATGAGTTTCATAGGAGAAAAATGTTTTATAGGAATAACCACTGTGACCACAACTATATATAGCAACGTGGAAAAGAAAAATGAGTTCTGGTGAAACAAGTCACATTCTACCCTAACCCTACAGGCAACGAAGAAAGACTATTTTTAGAAACTAGTAACATGCCACTCAAGAGTATTTCCCTTTTAATCTTGGCATATTTTAAAGGTAGCAATGTGTTTTAGTTAAGAGGAACAAGATGTAGAAAAAAGGACACAGAATCTCAAGTACAAGAGGAGTTTTGTTCTCAACTTGACCACTTCCTATTTAAACAAACTGGGTTAGACCCAGGCCACTTCCTCAGATCTAAAAATGGCCCAAAATAATAAGGTTAAGTGGATATGAGAGCTTGGCAAACAATATTACAAAAGTGTGATCATTCACTTCACTTTCTGTCTATCAACAGGGAATAATGACAAAATTTGGCTTTTATCATGCATCTTTATAATTTCAACGAGGCTAACAAGACTACTAATGCTCAATAAACAAGTCTAGAAACTCTACCCAATAATGTAAAGATACAAAAGTTTGTAAAATAGCCATACTCTTTAGACAATTTTTGTATTCATAACATGTTTGCATTTTAAAAGGAAGGAAAGGGAGAATACCTTTTAACAAAATATCAAGTAGATCAAAAGTTATACTGAATTTAAACTTAACAAGTGACAAATCAAAAATGAAAAGACACAGTATACGAAAGTGTAAAAATTTAAAATTAATAGTTTTTCTTTGCCAAGATCAACAACACTGAACAAGCCCAAGAATAGACGCGTATGAGAACTGTTTCACAATTTTATGTCATCAATTGCATTATAAAAAACTGGTATCTTGCTGCAATTATATACACTACTCTTCATACAAACAGAAGGTAGAAGTGAAGTTAATTAATTGAAAACCAAGCATGATTAATTTAGCATGACAAAGTATTTTCAATTATAGTAAACTTTCTCCTACTTAAAATTCACTGATTAAATTTGGTATTATAAAGTGAAGACCATTTCAAAACATTTCTTGAGCATTTGTCTTTTTCCTTGTTTTTTAAAATCAATTTGAACAGGATAAAATAAAATGATAAAGAACAGACAATCAAAACAAAACAAAAAACACTACCTTTATAGATTTTAAAATATCTAAGGTAAGTAACCTTATTTATCATTTCTATGAAGAAAATTCTCAGAAGCATCATTAAAACACTACTACTTCTTCTGTCACATTTAGAGAAATATTATAACCTGGAAAAATATAACAGATTTAAAAATTAAACTCAGGTGAAAGCAAATGTGAAATTGTCCACAATGGGTCTTAATTTTGCCATTAAAATAGAAATTAATATTTCTATTTGACTATTCAAAATAACTATTTCACAGTGGTGGTCAAGCAACTGAGTATGAAATGGAGGTTAGTTCAGAAGGCTTCTCCCGCATATCTAAATAAAAGCTGATCACTCAAAATTGGCACACTGGCAGATTATTACAGTGTCAAACAATTTGAAAACTACTCTTGGAATTTCTGAATCTGCTATTTTAATGGTAAATCAGCATACTTGGAACAGGATTTCATTTTCAAAACAACTTCAGTGACCTGTCTGGTATAAAATGTGAGCAGTAAAGACCAGTGGGACAACTTGAAGAGAAGCAAGATTCTACTATTGATATAAAGCAAAATAACTGCTTACTATCAATATAGTAATCTAAAGCCAAAGTTTCCAGAACTTGCTGAATAATTATGACATAAATATGGGTGCTAAGAACCACCCCAAGGATATAGCATTTGAATATAAACTACAGTATTTGTTTTTAAAGTGACTACCAGATTCTCTTACTTTAATTACATCACATACATTATATAAAGACATATATCTACATGTGTATATACATAAACGTACAGTAGATACCAATTGACTACATAAATACATCTTAGTTTTCTGAAATGCACTAATGTAAGAGACTGTTAATGAAAATTTATGCTACACTGAAAATTTTGAGTTACTAAAAATTTTTGCACAGAGAAATGACACAACGAATGAGGCATCTTTAGGTAGATAATTTATCAGCATAAACCAGGCATAAGCAGTAAAAGTCTAGAGACAGACAGAAGATGGAAACAAAAAGTACAAAAACAAAAAAAGAAATTTATAAAATATGTGTAAACAAAGAATGGTCCAAAAATGAGTTTTCATTACTGTGAAAGCACCCATAAGCTGTAATCAGATGAAGGAAAGCAAATGTAGAGATGGGTATGATAAACTCTTCAGGCAATTAATACCCCATTCTTTTTTGCTTGCCCTACAGATCCAAGCACCCTTTTATAAAGGAACATTTTCTCTTTATTACAGTCTGCAATCAAGTAGGTTCTGCTTTAGAGAAAAACAGTAGCTAATAGTAGAGTAGGTAAATATTAATGAGTATACTATTAGTTGTTTAAGTGCTGTTTTATAACTGAGTCAGTAATAATGTCAAATAAAGGCTGAGAAGTTAAGGTTAACTCTTTTTTTATTCTACTCAACTTCTATAGCCCTTTCATGCCTTCCAAAACCCACCAAATTCCACAACACCCTCAATTTCTGCCTCTTTCTGAATTGAGAACATCAGTTTTTAAAAAGCAAGTACTGACATTTCCAAAATCCATTACAGGAAAATGATTTAGGAAAATCTATTTCTGATTCTTTCAGAATTTTTCTGAAAAATCACAGGATAACCTACCTCAAATGTCTTCATCTTTTCCATCGTTATCAAGCGCCTCGATGTGTGACTGGAAAGCTTTTGCTCACAGTTGCTAATGAGTTTCAGGCAAGGGTGGCAAGGCACCATCTCTTCAGTGTATCTGAAGAAAGAACAGCTGTAATGAACACTCACACATCCACCCCACACAGGATCATCATGGGGGATTGTTCAGTGTAGTATGGGACGTCTCACTACATGTTACATCGTTTTGTTTCATACATCCTAACTATCCACATTATCCACAGACATTCAATTTCAATGGAGTGATTACAAATCCATATAGATCTTATAAATCTGTACTATGCCTAAACTTTCAGAATAGTATGGTATCCTATTTTAAAGCCCCATTTTTATTACTTTCCCCCCGACAATCCAATCATCTATTTAAGACATAAATTAGCCAGGAGAGACAAATCCATAGGTTGGTAGATAAGGTAAGGACTGGTGGTGATTGTTCATGTGCATGGGGGTTTCATTTTGGAGTCATGAAAATGTTCTGGAAAAAGACAATGGTGATGATGCAAAACTCTGGGTTTTCTAAAAACCATGGAGTTGTATACTTTAAAACGAGATTTTCATAGTATACACGAATTATATTTCAATTAAAAAAAATTTTAAAAAGTGTGCATAGTCACTTTTCCATTTATCAATTTTGACACTCATTTTTCTGTGAATCTTCATGCCTCAAGCCAACTGTTTCCAAATATTACTAGCGCTTTACCTCTCATTTGAGAAACAGATTTTGTGTTGATAGGAGCACTTACTAAAAACAGCTTAAGGAATAACTACTTCCTGTTTCGTAAGTAAGAGATGAAAAGGATGTTCTCTTCACTGCTCTGAGGCACTAGAAAATTCATTTTACTACAATTAAAATTCATCCCCAAATCCTACTCTGAGGCATACTTTATTAGGTTTCTTTGTCATCATTTTTATTACAAGAATTAACAGTTGGATTTCTATTAAAGGACAAGTTTCACAAAGAAACGAAATTTCTAATCACTTCACGAGAGTTATCTGTGTGTAATGACAATTAGAAAACGTCACTATATGGGTATGTGGAAACTGTTCAAAGAGTTACACTCGTTCATTAGGTTAGCAACTCTATTATCAAACACACAAGTTGAATTTATGCCCTTCCACATGAGTATTACAAAGATCATCAGGGTCATTTACAAGTAGCTGATATTAGAAGTAATAAACCCAGAAATATAAAGAGTCTACATAATTTTATGTGATAAGTCTCTAAGTGGTTAAGATAAACTATTCTGAGAGCACAACTGAAGGATTAATTCTCCTAAAAAGGGCCTGGGAAAGTGTCAATTAAGATTTGCTGACAATTAAGCCTAATCTTGAAAAATGACTAGAATTTTAACACTTAGCTATAAACCAGGACAAAAAGTATTAGTTGGTAAAACATCTAAGACAGGGGGAAAAAAAGAATGTCTCCCTTTTTTACTTTTAAATTATCCCTTTGGTTATATGCATTTGGAAATCTTTGTTGGAAATTATTAAAATGAAGACATTACTAAATAAATATGCAGTGGCCACTTTTTAAGGTCTTTAGAAACACTGAAATAGTTAAAAGACCCTCCAATTTAACTTTTTGTTAAAAGCAAGGAATAAAAGAACTACAAAAGATATTCTTAACCACATATAATTTCTGTTATAATTAAATAATGAACTATAAAATAGTAAATGCCAGAAAGCATAAAAACTAGTGCAACTATTTCAAAAGGACAGAAGAGCCACCTCAAAGAGACTACCACTGAGCAAATCTGAGACAATTTGAGCAACAAATAATGACAGTAATAAGTTATAACCTGATGAATAATGTAAGAATCAATGTCTCCATACCAACACAAATTACTAAATTAACAGGGAGAAAACTATCCCTTGCAGTAGAATGCCAACTTACAGATGCAGGAGATCAAACAGAAAAGTCGTCATTATAGGGGCTGCTGACAATAGAGCTATTAATGTGAGCAGTGCCTAGATGAAAAACAAGACGCTGCTACAATCTTGGGACATGTTCCATGATAAACTAATCAAAGGGGAAAATGATGGCTCATGGTGGAGAAACCTGACAGAGAATACATGACCAGATGACCAACTTCAGGACTGTCAGTGGGGGCTTACCCTGTGTGTCCTCTGATGTAATGCACAGTATTATTTCTGTGGTATTCCTACAAGAAAGCATTTACCTGTTCATAGAAGAAACATCAGATGGACCCTGCTTTAGTCAACCTTCCAAACACAAGACACATTCTCTAAAAAACTGTCAAGGTCACAAAAGGAAAAACTGAAGAAATATTCCAGCCTGGAGGAAAATGATACGATGGGTCACTGCAGCCTATTTTCCTGGATGACTGGAATTAATAAAATTTGAATGTGGTCTATAACCTGGACAGTAGTATTGTTATCAATGTGTATTTTCAGACCTGGAGGACTGATGGTGGTTTGACGACTATGGCCTTGTTTCTGAGGAAAACAATGAAATATGTGTAAGGGTGATGAAGCATCCTATCTAACTTCTCAAACATTTCCAAAAAGAACTAATAATAATGACTTATGCAGATTAATGGGTATGTACTAAAGTGAGGTGCGGTGAAAGAAGTGAGATAAGTTAGATATATGTCTTAATAGCTGGAAAATCTTGGTAAGAGAAGACATGGAAGATTTTTGTACACAATCTTAAATTTTTCTATGAGTTTGAAGTAACTACAAAATACATTTTAAAAATCTTAACCCAGACATTTGAATTAAAAAATACAAGTAAACTTGCTACTTATGTATGTCTTGCTAAGGGAGTAATCACTTCCTCATAGAAATATACTCTTTGCTGATACTAATAAAAAAAAAAAAAACCAAAACATCTATAGCTGCATATACCAGATATGTGAGATTTAGCAGGATATTGAATTAAGTGAACACAACACTGGGAATAAGGAAATAAATTAGCTAGCTAGTTTTTAACTGCAGATAAGTCATCTCATTTCTTGCAGTTCATTTTCTTTATTTATAAAATGAAGAGATTAAATGAGATTATCACCGGCAATAAAATATAAACCCAGTGTTATAAGGCATGGGCATGAATATGTACAATCTCATCAGCTGACAAAAAGATGTATGATCAAGTTGAGCCATAGCAATTTCCAACACACTTAGAAAACAAACAAAAATGACCATGGCTTAGGAACCATCTACCACTGTGAAAAGACAAACAAGTTAATACTACTTGAAATTGCTCTTTGTACAAATATTCATAGTAAATGAATTTACTAAATTTATTTTTACTAAAATTGGTAACTGTGCTTTGGCTATCAAAGAGACTATCCCTATTCTTAAGAATAGACATTAAAATAAAGGAGTAAGAATCAGAGTATAGACAACTCACTCTCAATAAATAGATTTATAAAATTTTATATTTTATAAAAAATTTATAAAAATTATAAAAATTTATAAAATTTTTAAAATTTATAAAATTTATAAAAATTATAAAAATTTTATATTTTATAAATATATTTTATAAAAATATATTTTATAAAAATTTTATAAAAATGTACAGAAAGAACAGACTGATAATTCCTATATTCAAATATTTTTTAAAAAATATTTCTATAGCAGATTGAATAGCCAAATTTTGAACTTGGTATTATCTTTTTAAATCTAAAGATGCTGTCTTTTTCAATGTTTCACATCAAGATAAAATAGCTCTCTTTATAATTAGTAATTATTAAATAATAAAACCCAAAGAATTCTAAATATTACCAGGGTTTTAAATATATGCATAGTTTTTATCTTGGCCTTGGCTTTTAAAAAGGATTTATTGCATTTAAAGGAATTGTAATTACCAATATGTATTAAAGCTAAGTAACAGTAGACAGATGAATCACTCAGTCGAGAAGTTAAAAATTATCTGTTTGTGACCTTACAAAACAGCTACTGAGCAGTTATGATATATCATGCATTGAGCTAACTGTGGTACACAACAGGGACTGGCAATTTTTTCTCTAAAGGACCAAATGGTAAATATTTTAGTATTTGTAGGTCATATGTACCTCTGTCACATATGTTTCTGCCCTATGTTGTTTCTTTCTTCTTTAGCAACACTTTAAAATTGTGAAAATAAGTCTTAGCACAAGTAGTTTACAAAAATAGGTTAAGGATTATATTTGGCTCACAGACCACACTTTGCCAACACATGATGTAAAATAAAAAGGTCAATGCAATTCAATCAATAAAAGGGGTCTGTTTTATATACACATACGATAAAAGGCTTCATACACACTGATTGCAAAGACAGTTATCCTGAATACAATTGATGATAAAGAATTAATTAGATATATACAAACACCTCAAGAAAAATAATATGAAAAACAAAATTATTTAACATTACATACTCTGGTGTATACACTGGTAACCAATAGACCAGTCTTCCACCTAGTACGAGGGTCTCGGCTGCAAAGTTTAACAGGTCAAAAAACATATCACTCAGATGATAACTCAAGGAAACAGGCACGTGACTTTCTGGACTAGACAAAGAAAACAAAATTTCAAAATCAGTATAAAACTCTAAAACTGTTAAAATAAGTTAGCTGAAAAGAAGCAATGTACTTAATTTCACATACCACTTTTCCATCCCCTTTGGTATTTCCTTCTCTGAACCTGTTCTTCTTGTAGATTCTCTGATACCATATGGAGCTAGACAAAAATACATGTAACACAGATTGTGAAAAGTCACCTAATCATCAGTGAGGAGCAGATGGGCATCATGTGCCTCCGGATATGATACCCTGAGGAGGATACAACATCATCTACGTAATATTCCATCTGAGAATGCATAATGTGAGAAACAGTCTCTTCAAAGCACTGATGGGAGGAGGGGTTTGCTGGAGCCTATGTTCTTCCACAAATGTAAGTTATAATCAAAGGAAGCATAAAAGATACTAGGAAATGTAATACCTGACTCTACACTGGATTCTATACTTGAGGGGGAAGTATGTGATAAAGAATATTACTAAGTATGCTATGAAAAATATTACTAAGTATGCCATTAAAAATATGCTATAAAGAATAAACTATAAAGCATTACACTAATTTTAATAACCATACTTTTGTTATCTAAGAGACTCTCTATTCTTAGGAACATATATGGAAATAGAGTGGTAAAGGGCCAAAATGTATTCAACTCACTCTCAGTAAGAAAAAATGACTTATCTTATAAAAATATACATACAGAGGGAGAAAAATAATAAAGCAGACTGAGAATAGAAAGTTACCCAACTTTCATAGAGTATATTAATACTGACATTGCAATACCTTGATAATTTTTCTTTTGTGAGCTTTGAAACCATCTAAGTCACCAAAGAACTGAAGAGGGCTGAGATGGGTGAGTTGAGAAATGATTTTTGCCACTATTTACAGATTTACTGCCAAATACTATAGAAAAGGCAGTGCTGTTCTTAAATAGGATGCCTGAAAAGCCGGAGAATTCATGAGGCATGAAAAACAAGTCCTCATACACATTTTTGAAGCTCAGCAGGTTCACAAGGAGAGCAGTTCACAGAATCCCAAATTTCTTATAACTCTTTAGAGAGGAGATGCCAGTGAAAACACAAAAGGTTACATATTGGAGAAGTGAAACACTCTTCCTTGAAATCTGATACCATAATTACAAATGACATTTTGGCTCTAGTCAGTATACTAACAGCCAATTATAGTCAAATATGAAAACAAATAAATGCCTCAAAAATATAACCTAAAAAATAAAAGGCAGGGCAAATTAATCTATATAGTTTAAAAAAAAAAACAGCAAACTCTTAACTATCTTCTAATCTACATTCATAATTTTCTTATTATGTATAAAAGTCTAGAGTGGGGAAAAATACTAAGACAAGTTGACATTTTTTATGTGTTCATAAATTTTGTACTTTATATAAATGACTTTGGGAAAACAACCTTACTCCTATTTTTATATTGAAAACTTACGATCAGTGATGATTGCATCAAAATATGTGCCCTTCCTCCAAGAAGGTTTAGATGCATCTGACACCAGGACATCAAGGTAATATTTCTCTAAACCATATTGACGAAGATTTGCCCTGATGTTTTCGTCTGGTCCTCTCCATTTCTGGTTCTTCCTACTAGCCTTTCCTGAATGGAAATATAAGGGAAAATATCAATAGAAAGTACTAAATCAAACAAAGTATTGCTATTTCTTGTCATTTAACTAAAAGTAATGCTTAAGTCATCTAAGTTTACAGTTGCTCAAATGTTTTAATTTTAAAACCCTTACTTCATAAATAATTATTTTTATTTCAACTCATTAAACAATCACATGGGGAGTGGTTAAAACAAGTAGAGGAGATCAATTTTATAGTGGTGGAAATTAGACTTTTGGTGGCAATCTTAAGGCAACATATACAGATGTCAAAATCTAATGCTTTACACCTGAGACTTCCATGTCATCAACCAACACTATTTCTACAACAACACTCACTACTTATTTTGTTCAAAGCACATACTAGTAAGACACAGTGTTGAATAGAACATGGTCCCTTTCCTTTATCAGCAAACACACCCATGTAGGTAGTGATGAATCAGATGAATGGAACAGAAACAAAGAGAGCTAACTTGGGAAATACAAGAACTGTGATCATGGAGGGGGAAGGCAAAATGTAGTATTACTGGTGAAAAGTTTAAGGGGAGGTTGAGGGAAGTTCAAAAATTCTAGTTAAGAGACACAAGTAGATGATGATATCATCAATTAAGATCATAGAAACGAAGAAGAGACACAGGCTTAAGAAGAACGCTGAGATTCATTTGAGATTTATCAATCCTGATATACTGGAGATACCTTAAAAAAAATTAGAAAAAGGATGTTCAGTAGGTGGCTGTAGGCTAGAATATATACAAACATTGGGAGATCTCTCTCTATATATGTAAATTTAAGTTGAATACATAAAATGACTTTTTTTTATTATCCGAGGTGGTATTTACATTAAATATGTGTTCTATAATTATTCTATTTTTATACACTCTTCTGCTTTATGATCTACTTTACAATAAAGACAAAACATAAATATCAAAAAAGGGAAGCTTCATTTTTACATGTAGTATGATACGAGAATCAGTCAAAGATAGATGGCTGAAGTAAAGCAACATGTAAGAGAGGGCAAAGAAAACTTACGTCTCAGGAGGCTTCAGGAGGCTGAGACGTAACAAAGAAATAAAAGTACCACCAATAAGCCCATTGTTTAGAAAATTAAGAGGGGTACTTTACAAAGGTCAGCATCTCTAAATACTGTAACTCTGTGCTTAGTAAGAGTTTTTGGTGGGCATGAAATCTGGAAAAAAACACTCAGGATAGAGTAAGCAATCAAGAAGAGACAGCAAGTAAATATTAGTTTTCTAAGAAGCATCCCAGCAAAAGGAAGAGGAAAATGAAATGGTAGCTAGAGGGCCCTACTGGGTTGGTGTAAAAGGTTTTGTTTTTATAAAATAGAAGAAACTTGGGAATATCTTACAGTAAAAGACTAGAAGTGTAAGAATCAGAGAACATAACTAACAGCATCTTGGATTAGTTCTGAGGAAACTCTACCCAATCAGAATTCTACCCAAGTGGACTGAGAGGCTATAACAACTTTGAAACCTAAGTTGAATAAATAAAAATTCAAATAGACCACATAGCACTATTTCTTTAAAACAAGTATATGGCTTCCAAAAGTAAACTAGAATAATTCTTACCACTTTGTCTTATTTAACAAATTAAAGACAAACAGTATCTTTTGTCTGGCCAACCCATTTAGGTGAACTTGATAAAATATAACTTATTTTCCTTATGGTAAATGTTACTGAATTCCTTAATCAAAGCAGGGACCAAGACAGGTAATAAAGCATAACTTATCAAATTGCTTCAGGAAGAGAAAATAAATTTTCACCAATATAATAACATGGGGCAAAGAGAAAGTTTTTTTAAAGATTGATTCAAGTTACAAAAATGGAACAGCAACACAAATACAAGTAATTTCAAAATTATCAATGACACTTGATAGTTTTAATACTGTTCAGCTACAAAGAAACATTTTTCAGTTTGATTCAATTTTATTCAATCATGCATCATCAGTGAAACTTCTAGAATTTGAAATGTTTTCCAAATATTTTAAAAGCTAAGCAGATGCTTACCTCAAATTTACCCTCTAATCTAAGGCAGAAAATATTTAAATTTACAGTCACCTTAAGTATTTCAAAGATCTTTTTGTCAGTTATAAAATTAAAAAATATACATGGTATGCAAGAACTAGAAAGCAATCCAGTAAAAACACAATGATTACTGAATAAAAGGGTCTTTAAGTAAAAACACTGCTTTTTATTAAGACTTACATGTAGATCACAGAATGGCTAGTCCCTCTGTTATTTCTTTTTCCCAACCCTGCCCTGAAGTTCATAACTTTATAGTACGCCTACTTTTTAAATCTCTCTTACTTAGAGCACAAATACTTCTGAAAGGAAGGCTTGTTCTGGGCCTCCCGGGTGGCGCAGCGGTTGAGCGCTGCGCTGTGGAGCTGTCGGCAACGCCCTGCTGGGGAGATTCCCACATGGTGGGGCAGACCTCTCCTGCCTCACCCGCTGCTCCCCTCAGCAGTGTACTTCTGATCTGCCGGTTCTGCTCCCCACTCTGTCTCTGGTGAACCCTCTCGCCGCCCCAAGCCTCTGGCCTGTACCCCAGCTTGTATGTAAAAAAAAAAAAAAAAAAAAAGGAAGGCTTGTTCTTATTCATCTTTGTGTTTCCCTAGAAAAATCACTCTGCATATACTAGATACTAGAAGACTTCATAAAAAGCAGATACCCCATGAAATTTATTATAAAAATGAGTAATATTATAACACAACTGTGTTTTTTAACATTTGAAATAGATATATCTAATGCCATAGAAAATTAAATTTTTAAGGGTAGAGTTGTTTTTTTTTTTTTAAAGATTTATTTATTTATACATACAAGCTGAGGTACAGGCTAGAGGTGTGGGGGGCCAGAGGGTTCACCACAGACAGAGTGGGGAGCAGAACAGGCAGATCAGAAATACACTGCTGAGGGGAGCAGCGGGCGAGGCAGGAGAGGTCTGCCACACCATGTGGGATTCTCCCTGGTTGGGCGTCGAACTCGCGTTGCCACTGCCGACAGCTCCACAGCTCCACAGCGCAGCGCTCAAGCGCTGCGCCACCAGGGAGGCCCTTAAGGGTAGAGTTGTTACAGGACCAGAGACCATAACACTGTCTAGAACCTCTACTCACCCAAACCATGAACTGTGTTGTAGTCGATGTCTGTCCCATATACATATGCACCAAAATGAGCAGATGCTATCAGTAGGCCACCTGAAAAAAAAAATCACACAAGCATGTTTTGTTAACCAGAAAGTCCTAAACTGTTTCTTCCTCTACTTATATGATTCAGATTCTTACAAAGTAACTGCAGGCAGAGTACCCCAGAATTCCAGTAGTCCTGGCTGTGATTTTTATCTAGCAGGCTCCAAGACTGTTTAAACAAACCTCTAAGCAGAGCCCACTCCATTGATCATACATATTCTGGCACCACTGCTTTAAAGAGCACTACTCAGGAAAATACCTTCATTTAGTCAAAATAATATATAAACATTTTTATGTAATTTTGAGAGATCAACACAAAAGCATCTTGCTCATTTCTTACAAAGAAGCATAGAAAGCTGCCACACAAATAGCTAGCAATAAATACAATTGGGCTCAATTCCCTCTAAAGTCACAGAGTTTTAAATAAGTGAAGAGGGTATTAAAATATTAGGACAAAGTACAATTACTTCTCTAACCATTGAAGCAATTGTCTCTTAAACTATAAAATTTTTAATAACTAGTAGTTATTATTATGACTAGTAACTACTATAACTTTTCTGTTAATGTATAACCAATACAAAAACAAAAGTTCCCAAATCAAAGAAAACTTTGATTGGACAAAGCAATTTGGTAGGTATGACCAGTACACAGATGAAGAAAAAAAGCCTAACAGAGATTTAAAAATTAACGAATTCCTTTAAAATAAAAGGTAATTTTTTGAATTTTGTAAGAAAAAAAATTCAGTTTAATTTTTAATAATTACACTTTTTATTAAACTTCACTTTTTTAAATTATCCAAATTAAACTTCTCTTAGTGCTTCAGTACTAACAACTGAAATTAGAAATATATTTTTCAACTATAAGATGTGTACAGACTCAGAGAGGGGGTAAAAACAAGGGCTATTTCCCTTATATCCTTTGAAATGTAATCTGTATAATTAAGATGGGTAGTGCCTCCAGAGGGCCAGGATCTATAAACTAATGCTGTTCCTTCCACAGCCATTTAAAAGTCTGATAACATGTACTAAAAATACGTGCTCATGAAAAATACTGCAACTGACTACTCCTGTCTAAGCCCATGAAAGAAAGAAATGTAGCACTAAAAGTATAGTGGAAATCAAAATCCAGGTCCCCTCACAGTAACTGAAAATACATTATGTAACAATAAGGTAAATAAGAACTCCTAAGATCTCTACAACAGAACAGTCCATATTTAGGGAAAGTGTGTATGTTATGCCTTGGAATACTCACAAAATCACTTCACCCAAATCATGAGGAATTACTACAATTCTGCCAATTAAGGCAGATACTCACCTAGAAGAACTAGTTGACAAGGGGAACAGAAAAGCTTTCCTGTGCTTCCTTAAATAGAACCTTATCCATTTGGTTAAAGTGAGTTTTGAGAAGAACCAATTTAGAGCACATAGCTGAAAGGAGATGAATAATCTGTTAGATTTCATCTGTTAGTTGACTTTGTGCCCTCCTTGTATGCTTTTAAAGTTTTAAATAAAATAATTATAAATAGGTTCTCTGAATGGGTTACAGGGTAATAATAATCACTGTTAATATCTGGTTTTTTTTTTTCAACGAAATTGAAGCATTTTTGCCTTTAGTTAAACCTTCATTGCCATTTCCTTGGAAGCTTTCTGGTGGAAGAAGTAATAAAAACAGAGGGGTGAAGTGTCGAGAGGGCAGGTAATATGACTCACCCAATGTCTTAGTACAACATCAAGTGTAAAAATCCCACACACCTGACTTAAACTAGCAATTCAGTGTTTTAATTTCTCATTACTCAAATATAGCGATCACTTTAAGGTTGGTTACAGGCAAAAGGACACAGTAAGTATAGTTTATGATAGAGGAACTAATTTATGATTTTCACTTTTAGAGATTTAAATGGAAAGCTTTGCAAAATTATGAAAATGAGAGACTGGACTTTGGTTTTGCTAAGTGCAAAGGAAGAAAAATGGTGATACTAGTATATCTATTTTATCCTTTTTAAGAAAGAACTCAAAACTAGAAGCCTGAGCAAAAGGGTATTGCTAGAAAAAAGAAATTCCACTATATAAACTATTAGACTCAAGAAAAAGACTAGAAAAAGTTGTGGACAAATGGGAAGCAGAGATTATTTACACAGATTTATAGAAAGTTATTATCTCTTTCCTAACTTTCTCTTTTGCTATCTTCTCCCTGAACCAGAACAATTTCCCCAACAGCTGGCTCTTTCCTCTATCATTTTGCAAATTCAAAGGTGCTTAAACTCCCTGGGAGCTTGTTTTTTTTTTTTATTTTTGCATTTCAAAGGAGCTACATTCTTTTCCTTACACCTATGGGTTATCTGAAGGTAGAAGAGACCAAGCAATATACTCCAGGGTATATTTTCAATAACTAAAGGTGCTGACCCACAGAGGGGTAAGGGAGAAGGGAGAGCTACAGCTACATAGCTGTCATTAAATCATACCAGATACATACAGCAATAGGCAGATATCAGTACCAATTATTTTCATTACAAACAAAGAAGTAGAGATTTATAATTTTAACCCTCAATTTCTTTGCTGCCTTAATTTGCCAATAGTTGCAAATTACAAATATCTGGGCAATTAGTAAAAGAAGGACTTATGGTCAAGCTATTTACTCTCACCATTCAATATTACCAATATCTAACCTTTCTCCAAAAAAGAATCTAAGTTCTTAAACTAATAATTACAAAATAATAACCATTACATTTAATTAAATATCTACAATGTGACAAGCAACTTCTTAGAATTTCAAATACATCTATCATCTCACTTAATTCTCACAAAATATTATTATTTCCATTTTATATATGATGGAACATTTTAAGAATCTAGCCTAAAGTCACATTGTAAGTGACAGGGTAAGAAATTAACTCACTTCTTTTCTCTACACTATACCATCTGTTTTGGGGTCAGCACCAACTGAAGTAAATGTACATTTACTTAATTTATTTAAGTAAGTAAAGATGCACTTAGTTAAATAAGAGTTGTATGTCACTTACAAATCTTGTATCATATCATAAGTAGGATACCTTCATAGGAATTCAACATATCTATGCTGACGAGTCCCTCAGACATGCTCATATTAGAATACCAGTACTTCCTAAATATTGAGAGCTGACCTAGTGATAATATATTTATTTTCTCTCTCTGGAAAAGGAAAACATATAACCTAAAAAAAAAAAGTTTATTAAAATGAGAATCACCACACTTGCTAAAATGGAAATGAAAATTTTCTGTAGTTAATGATGTCATTCTGCACAACAGTAGCAGACTGTCTAAAAGGAAAAGGAAAGCTAATTAGGCAGGAAAAGAGATAACTCTTTTTTCAGTCTCCCAGAAGCTTCCTACCCAAGGTTACTCTATAACCTTGAAAACATCACAAGTTATGATAAGGTATTTGGGAAACAAATATATTTCAATTTGTGTACCTTTAAAATGGAAAAGGGATTGGAAACACTTGAAAAGGAAATAGAAGGAAAAAATATTAATTTGTGAAAAAGCATGGCCATGGAGGAGGGCACAGGGCTACTTAATCTCCAGCCCTTCAGAAGGTACTACCCATCAGTGAGACAAAGATTCAAGAAAAAGGACAATTTGTGCTTAAGAACTGTGCCTATTTGAATTTATTAACTGTTACCAGTTTCAAAACAAAATCACCAAAACTAGCTAGCATGTTAAAATTATGCTTAAGCTATATATAAACCATGAAAATGTATTTTAGCAATACATTTGCAAAGACCTTCCTCTTTTCAGTTTCGCACGAACTGCCCTATATATTGCAATTAACTTCCTATTAATTGTCCTGTATAAACAAATGATCTATTATTACCCACTTTAAGGAGCTCCCTAAAGCAAATTAGGGGCAAACTTTCCCCTTAGCAAACTACAGGTAGTCAAAAGCTTGACTGCTGTGGCAGTTAGCATTCGTAACACAATCTAAATCAAGGGAAGGTATTTTATTTATACCAAAACTTGTAATTAAATTTTGTGGTCTGGTCTGTGTGTATGTGTGCATGTTAAGGATCTCTATACTTACATCTCAAAGAACTCTTCTCATTTCACAAAGTTTTAAAATCCAGGAACAATATTAAGGATTAATGAAGAATTTAGCATTTGGAAATAGATAAATTAGACCCATTCTACATATCTACAAGACAATAACTCCAAATGGGCCAGAGATTTAAAAGAGAAAAACTAAAACTACAAAGACTACTAAAAGAAAACAACAGCTGAATTCCTATGTAAGCTGAATTGAGTGAAAACTTTTGCATTGCAAAAAGAAATCACATGTAAATCAAACAATAAACTTGGAGAAAATATTTGCTATGTATCATAAAATATTTATGTATTTAATTTACATATATATCCATACACACGTATACATATTTCGCAAAGGAAAAAGGTGGGGCTGGGTGAGTAGTCCAATGTCCCTAACACAGTAATTTTAAAAATTGGGGAGGTGGGGCCTCCCTGGTGGTGCAGGAGTTAGTCTCAATGCTGTCAATCTATCACCAGCCTCTGTGGCATGAGTTCAATCTCACAAGGCGCAGCAGACCTCTCCTGTCTCACCTGCTGCTCCACTCAGCAGTGTATTTCAGTAGATCTGCCTGTTCTCCTCGGCAGTATATTTCAGTAGATCCACCTGTTCTGTTTCCCACTCTGTCTCTGGTTAATCTTCTCACCCCCACACCCCTGGCCTATACCCCAGTTCTTGCATGCATAAATAAATAAAATAAATCTTAAAAAAAAATTGGGGGGATGGGGAGATGGAGGACCAAAATATCTACAAAAAAGGGGGGGGAAGCATTAAAGATAGCATTGAATAATGACCCCTAAAATATAATATAAAAAACTATTAGAATCCATTGACAATAACTGAAATACAAACACCATGCTTAGATAACATTTCACCCAACAGATTGGAAAAACTTCAAAAATTTGACAATATATTCTACTGGTAAGGTTGTGGAGGACCAGGATTCTCATATTTCTGGCAAGAATACAAAATGGTATAATGGAGAAGAATTTGGCAGCATTGAATAAATATACTATGCATATACTCTTTAATCCAGCAATTCCACTTACAGGAGTTTACCCTAGAGTCCTGTCTCTAACATTAGCAAAGTACGTATGAATTTACCCTAGAGCCCTGTCTCTAACATTAGGAAAGTATATACACACTAGAATAGTCACTGCAAGCACTATTTGTAACTGCAAAATATTCTTGTAGCTTTTCTGTAAGTTTTTCACTATTTCCCAAAAAAATTTCAAAAAGTGGAGGGAGGCGGTTAGGTTAAAGAACATAGGAAAAAAGGAATGGATAGTATGCTGGGGGTAGAATACATGAAGACTGTGTTGGAGTGGAAGAACAGAGACTCACCAGTATATTAATAAAACAAGAAACACAGAAAATCTTCCACATGCTAGAAATCTCTTAACCTTGTTACTATTTCTTCCTAATCACAGTGGACATATTCCTAAATCAGTTTATGGTTTAAGAGTTGGCAGACAACCTGAATGCAGAGGGAGGCATTGTAATTAAAAGCACGAGTTCTGGAGTTAGACTGCTTGAGTGTGAAATGTCATGAAACTTAGAGACTTAATAAGTCACTTAACCTGCCTGTGCCATAGTCTCCTCATCAGTTAATAAAAGAATTAAATTATACAGCAACACTGAGAGTGTACAGCATAGTATCTGATGTGTTTCCTATTCAACAAGTGTTTCATATTTCTGCTTATAGTTTCTGACTGGGAAAGATGGCTCCAGAGAAGAACTCCAACCACAAGCATAATTTGTTCCTACACAGCCTAAATCACAATGGTTCAAACAAACAAAATAAGACTACTTCTTAGGTATGAGAAAAATCAGACAAAAATAGGTTGAAGCAGGAAAATGTCTTCAAAGAGTAAGATGTAAACTTGGAATTTCAGGCTTCTTATCCTAGGATTAGTTACATGGGCATCCCAATCAAGTTACTAGTCACTTTTCTTGTTTTTACACTTGATTATAAACTTTCTCAAACCAATTCAAACATAAGGCATATTAACTTTTCTCCATCTATGTATATGGTTATCAATTTAAAAAATGAACACATTTTTTTAACCTCATAACTCAAATTTTTCTATTTATCAAGTCTTTCTTCCCCCGAGAGTTTTTCTGTTCAAATAAATGATACAGCTTTACATGTCCGCAATGTCCAATATTGCCATGAATGGTATGCTTCCCCCTAGTGGTTAACTTGCGGGGGGGGGGAACACAAAATTCTATCACTATCACCTCTAAAGAGGCAAAACTGTTAAACTTTGATGAAGCTATTTACACAAATACATGATTGTCTCTTAGCCACTATGCAAATGTATTTAAAAGATGATTCTGCCCATTTAAACATTTAGCAAAAATATTACTATGACCTTGACTAATATAAGCAACATTTATTTCGATGCTAGTTTAATTAACAGTTAAATAAAAATACCTGTTCCAACAAATGGATCAAAGACAATATCATTTGCTTTCACTTTTCCATGATTGGCCATGATGAATGATAAACCAGCATCCATGCTGGTATTTCCAATGAAGTGTCTCTTTTTGACACTATATGACTCAATAAGTTCTCTTTGTCCATCTGCAATCTAGATCAGAGATAATTTCCAAATTAGTAAAATTATACAGATTTAAGGTAACCATTCACAATAAAACCACTTTCCCACTTATTACTGCTCTAAACTTGTTCTGTTAGAAAGTATGAACGAGGTATAGACAAATATCTTTTACTTTTTAGTATTTTGCCATTTACTTTGACTTTTCAAACCAAATTTCAATTGAATATGAACACAATTTTTCCAGGATTGGTAGAGTCAACTTTGCCCATCTCTTTGTCCCCTAAATAACAACATTTTCTATCTAAAAGGCACAACATCTACTCACTGTTACTACACAGTAATTTCATTTCTTTTCAGAATGGAAACCTAGATGGGTTAGTGCCACAAATGAGATCCCTCTACAGCACTCGAGCTTTTCACTGCTATATTAAAAAAGCAGTTTAGACTTTCTAGTAAGTCTTTGTCAGTGTCTCCAAGTACACCTCCTTATAACCAGACCCCTTGCCTAATGAGTTTCGAGCACTTCAAAGGAATCTCTGGAAAAACAAACACATACCCACAAGCTTTTCACTGATTTAAAATCATATAGTAGTTCTGACTCCAGCTGTTTTAAAGTTCTACATATAAATAGTCAAATATAAAGGCTGACTATTTCGTTTTCAAAGAAACAAATTAAACAGGTAAAAAGAACACTTGCTTACCCATCTACCAAAATAAATATTATGTGGATTCTCAGGGATGCAGTTTGGGTTTAAACCATAATCCTCCAAAATAGAGAATATATGCTGTGGCTTCTTTAAATTAACTTTTCCTTCAAATGGCAGAAACTCAAGTGCCTAAAAAAATAAAATCAATTCTAATGTCCTATAAAAATACAAAAGGAAAAACAGTGCTCATATAGTAATACACATATTGTAAATCTAGATATCAGGATTAAATAAAACAAGACAAATACTTAGCACAATGTGATACAAAATAAGCACCTAAAAGACAGTAAGTATTATCTGTCAATAGTGGCTACACTATATTAATCTCACAGGTGTTTTTGTTTTTTGCTAAACTTACTTACATCTATTCGTTTGACTTTTTCTTCTTGTGTCAGTGTTTTATTAAAAGTGTGAATCTTTATTTTATATGTAGAATCTGAATGTAAAAATGGAACCTAAAATAAAAGCAGAAAAAAATCTTTAAGCTTATTGATTCTATAGTATGTGCAACTATACCTTTGTAACATCACGTTTCACTACGCACCATCTTCTCCACAGGATAGTTTTTAAGAGAACTATACAGCTCCTCCGGAGATTTTCCATGCCCCCAAAGTTCAAATATAGACCTAGGAAATAAATGATTGGTACTAACCTCAGTAAAGAAATTAGGTCATACAGTAATATGTAACAACTGTTTCACTGGCTCTTTATGTTCATTGCACTAAAACAATTACTGTTCATTTTCCAAGCTATAAATAAGACATACACATCCTAGAACAGAGTTGAAGTCCAAATCACACCCAGGATTGAAGTATAGTCAGGGGAAAAAAATTTAACATTTTTCCAAGTTTTCACACAGGATTGAAGTATACTCAGGGGAGAAATTTAACATAAGATTTTTCCAAGTTTTCACCATTATGTTTTTATACTAGAACACAAAAATGCAGTAAAATCACTTAAATAATTTTAGACAAAAACTGTAGGAAATTCAAATTTTTCCAACATCATCTCCATAAACCAAGGTGAAAATGTAAATTAACACTAAATAACAATTAGTAATTAATAGTTATTTTTATAACTTAGGAAAACAAAATTCCTGATAGGAAAAACATTTTCAAGCTTCCATCAATTTCGAGGACGTTTAAGCAATTAAGAACAAAATTTCATCACCATCAAACAGTTCTTAAAATTAGTTGAAATGGAACCTGATCTATATGTTATTAGCACAGTGTACACACCTAAATTCAAAGCAATTTACAGATGCAATGGATACTATATTAGGATTGAGAATATTAACCTTTGACAATGAATTTCTCCTTTCATTTTTATTGAACTTATAAAAAGGATCTCTATAGGACTTACCTGTCACTTAAGGGACCAACCTCAGATACACAAAACATACAAAAAATAAAAATTAACAACACAATAACTCAAAATAGGTGTCCCAAAATTTCCTGTGTTTAGCTTTTTTCTTATTCTTAATGTTTAAAAATTGTAAGCTTGGTCAATTCATTTATCCAACAAATATCAATTAAGGATTACCATATGACAGGAATTGTTCTAGGCACCAAAACAGAGAAAGAACAAAAGTTCAGTACTCTTACAAAATTCATATTCTAAAAGAGAAGACAAACTCCTGTAGGCACAAACTTAGGGAAGTACAGATAAAAAAACTTCTAGAAAGGTAAAACCTTGAAAAGCAAAAATAAAAAATAGAGCTTTATTATTTTGTTTTTAGGTAACATTGGTTACAACACTGTACATGATTCAGGGGTAGAGGTTCATACGTCTCTGATGTATATTATCACACCACATCCAACGCCAAAATACCCACAACCCTCCAGCACAGAGCACTGGGCCTCCTCTCCACCCTTACCCCATGCCTTCTCCCCTTTCTGGTAGCCTTTATTCTCCATTCTGATTTCTACAGGTTGTTTTGGTTTAGTTTTGCCTGTTCCTTTGTTTTGGTTCTTCACATTCTGTATGAATGAGTTCAATTTATTTGTCTTTCTCCTTCTGACTTAATTCACTTAGCATAATCTCCTCCAATTCCATCCTTGTTGTCTCAAACGGCAAGATTTCATCTCCGTTTATATATATTTCATCTCCTAGTATTCCATTGCCTACAAATACCACATCCTTATTCATTCATTGTTGTTGGGTACTTAGATTGTTTCCATAATTTGGCTATTGTAAATAGTGCTGCAATGAACCTAAGAATGTATACATCTCTTCAATGTAGTATTTTTGCATTCTTCAGGTAGGTACCTATGAGTAGAATTGTTGATCACATATGGTAGATCTATTTTTATTGTTTTGAGACGCCTCTATTTTGCTTTTCATAGGGGCTGGACAGTTTACATTACATGCCTTTTATTCTACACCCTTGCCAACACTGCTGTTTCTGCATTTGTTTTGTTTTTAATAAAGCTGATTCTCATGGGAGTGAGGTGGTTATGTCATTGCGGTTTTGATTTGTATATATGATAAGTGATGTTTCGTATGTTTGTTGGCTATTAATATATCTTCCTTGGAAAATTGTCTATTTAGCTCCTCTGCTCACTTGATTGGGTTGTTTTCTTTTACATGAGCTATGTTCAGCTATTTATGTATCTTGGATACTACCCCCTGGTCAGCTGTATAATATGCAGGTATTTTCTCCCATTCAGGAGTATGCTTTTTCATTTTAACGATAGCTTCATCTGCTGTGCAGAAGCTTTTTCATTTGATGTAGTCCCATTTTTTTATTTTTGCTTTTTTTTCCCTTGCTGTTAGAGTGAAATCCCCAAAGATATCACTAAAGTCAATGTCCTGGAGTGCTTTGCCTGTTTTCTTCTCTTTATGGTTTCCAGTCTTGCATACGAATCTTTAATCCATTTGTTTGAGTTCATTTTTGTGTATGCTGTGAGAGAGTGGTCTGGTTGCTTTTCTTTTTTCTTTTGTATATGGCTGCCCAGTTTTCTCAATATCCTTTGCTGAAGAGACTCTACTCCACAATGTATACTCCTTGTCATCGGTTAAATATAAAGTGTGGGTTTATTTCTGGGCTCTCAATTCTATTCCTTTGGTCTGTGTGTCTATACTTTTCCAACACCACATTGTTTTGACCACTATAGCGTCGCAGTGTAATTTGAACTCGAGTTATAATACATCCATTCCTGTTTTTGATCAAGATTGCTTTGGCTTCTCTCGAGGTTCTTTGTGTTTGCATACAAATTTCAGAAATGTTTGAAGAGCTAACATTTAAGATAACTCACAATACAAGAGGCTACTGCAAGGCCATTTAATATTAAGTCACTTATACTTCACAAGAATTCTTTGAAGTAGCTATGAGTGTTACCACCTATTTAACCAAAAAGGCACAATGAGATTAAACAGTCATATAGTAAGGACGAAGTTAGAGTTCAAACTCACTCTATCTGACAACAAAAACCTATTTCTCTACCATTATAATACACTGCTTCTTAAAAATGCAAAAAAAGAAAACAGAAACCCCTGGACACTCAGGAAAGGTACAGACAGTTCCACAGATCATAATTACCCCTTTAGTAACATTAAGAACTAAAGCTTATGATGACCAAAATCAATAAAAATGTGACATTCTACATCCTTTTTCAGGAAAAATTTATGTAACATATTAGTAACTCTATATTCAAAACAGTCAAAATAAAAAGACGTAGTATAATAAGCATAAATTATAACTGGAACATTCATTTATAGCAATACCTTTATTATTTATAGATTTTCACAGTAAACAGTTTTCATATATATGAATGCACAATTATAATACCTATTCTAGACTTAGAAAGTTTGTATGGACTGCCACATTTTTTAGGAGTTGCTATATAAATAAGCCTGACTGTCAACTTACTAATATAAAATGATCTAAAATATCTCAAAGACTACAGCAATAAAATGAAATCTTTCAAACAAATAAAAATACTGCAATAAACTATCCTTTGAGGGAAGGAGGAAATGGAATTGGAAAAGGTATACAGAGAGCATCAATGGTTTTTGTAATTATTTCTTAAAAAGAGGCCTCCCTGGTGGCGCAGCGGTTGAGCGCTGTGTTGTGGAGCTGTCGGCAGCGGGGATGCGAGTTCGACACCCAGCCGGGGAGAATCCCACATGGCGCGGCAGTCCTCTCCTGCCTAGCCCACTGCTCCCCTCAGCAGTGTATTTCTGATCTGCCTGTTCTGCTCCCCACTCTGTCTCTGGTGAACCCTCTCGCC
>PVIJ01001691.1:59731-97451 GCA_004024925.1 Scalopus aquaticus
CTCTCTCCCACCCGGCCTCCCTATAGTCCTGTTATAAGTGAAACCATTCGATATTTTTCTTTTTCTTTCTGGCTTATTTCACTGAGTATGATTCCCTCTAATTCCATCCATGTTGCTGCAAATTAAACGTGTTTATCTTCTTTCCATGCTGAATAGTATTCCACTGTGTATATGTACCACATCTTCTTGATCCAATCACCTATTTTTGGACATCTGGGTTGCTTCCATACCTTTGCTATTGTGAATAGTGCCGCAATGAACATACAGGTGCACGTATCTTTTCGGATTAGTGTTTTTGTGTCCTTTGGGTAAATTCCCAAAAGTGGTATTGCTGGGTCGTATGGGAGCTCCATGTCTAGCAGTTTGAGGAATCGCCATACAGCTTTCCATAGTGGTTGGACCAGCTCACATTCCCACCAGCAGTGTAGAAGAGTTCCTTTTTCTCCACATCCTTTCCAGCATTTGTTGTCACCTGTATTTTTAATGTGTGCCATCCTCTCAGGTGTGAGGTGGTATCTCATAGTGGTTTTGATTTGCATGTCCTTGATTATAAGTGATGTTGAGCATTTTTTCATGTATCTGTTGGCCATTTGCTTTTCTTCTTTGGAGAAGTGCCTTTTGAGCTCTCTGCCCATTTTTTGACTGAGTTATTGGCTTCGTTTTTGTTGAGTTGTGTGAGTTCCTTGTAAATTTTTGAATAAATCTTAAAAAAAAAGTGGCAAATATCTCAAAAGTTTGAGATCTAAGATGGTAGGCACCTACACGCTACATTTTCCCTCTTTTTTTTATGTTATGCTCAAAACAGTCCATACTAAAAATTAATCACTTAAATAAAAGAAATTTTTAATTCCTATTCTTGCACTCACAAAATTTGAATTTAAATTAGTTTTGACCTTCTAAGTCTTTTCAATTCTGGAACAATTAGTGCTACAATTCAAACTGTGAATTTTTATTCTTTGAAAAGGAATTCCTCCTTTTCTTTCTATTAAATAAACAAAGAAAAGAACTATACAGTAATACTAACTTTACTTAGATATCAATTTAAGTATAAGCTCAGCTATGCAAAATATACAGAGAATAAAAGCAACCAAGGAAATTGTCATATAACACAATTATCAATCACAACATTAATCAAAGATATGTTTCAGAAGATATGAACTTTGAAGAAAGTGTACAAGTTCTCAGTACTCAAGGAACTATTTTAAATCTAGAAAAAATGATCTTTAGAATTCAAACTATTAGAGCCAAATTTTAATACAATATCGTAATTATTGCTAAAGTAATAAATATTCCTTTAATTAAAAGTAAAATACCTTATATTATGCTAAAAGTAATAATTATTCAAAGTTTGTGCTTTTTAATTATTTCTGCTTCCTAGCCATTTTTATTAAATAAGATCCATTAGCAAGCTTTAGTTTAAGAGAGTAGGTTAAATATCACTAACAATTTTTAACAGGATGATTTTAAATATGGGGCTATATAGTCTACGCAATAAAACAGCAATTACATATCAGTGTTACAAAGCATTGCTAACCATACTAATTAAACCAGGTAGTCTTATTTGAAGTGCATTATTAAATATTTTAATTTTAAAGGTAAGGTTTTGTATTATCTGCCAAATATTCAGGAGGGAAAAAAAGGATAACATAAGCTGTTCAATTTTTAAGTTACTAGTTGAAAACAGCTTTATTTTCAAACTTAAAGACAGAAAAGTTTATAATGCCAAAATAATGAAATGGGGCCTCCCAGGTGACGCAACGGGTAAAGCGCAGCACTATGAAGCTATCCACAGCCACTGCAGCACGAGTTAGATCCCTGTCCAGGGAGATTCCCACATGGCACAGCAGACCTCTCCTGCCCACCTGCTGCTCCCCTCAGCAGTGTACTTCAGTCGATCTGCCTATTCTGCTCCCCACTCTGTCTCTGGTGAATCCTCTCACCACCCCACACCTCTGGCCTATACCCCAGCTTGTATGCATAAATAAATCAATCTGAAAAAAAAAATAATGAAATGATAGAAGTAAAAGCAGAGCCAATATTAAAATCTAGAAAACAATCAGGTAGATCAAATGATAAAAGATGTCATTACATTAATTTATACAGGATATGATAATTAGAATTCTTCTAACAAGTAAAATACATTTCATGTCAGTCCCTACTTTTTGTCACCTTACATTTCACCAATCTGTTCATCTAACTAAAGCATCTATAAGACA
Source organism: Scalopus aquaticus (assembly GCA_004024925.1). NCBI lineage: Eukaryota > Metazoa > Chordata > Mammalia > Eulipotyphla > Talpidae > Scalopus > Scalopus aquaticus. The sequence continues at coordinate 61,948 of PVIJ01001691.1, forward strand.
ACCATTTTCAGATTTTCAAAACTTCAGTTATAATTAAATATGGCATTCAGCCAACAAAAGACGATGTTTACATTTCATACTATACACCTGTTTAACACAGATGTTTTAAAAAATGATGTTAGTTTTTCTGCCATTTTACCACTGAGATTCTCTTACCCTGTTTTATCAGATTAATTCTACTGTTCTCCCACCACCATCTAGTGGCAAACATGAGTAACTCCAAACTAAATTGAGCCCCATGTCTTTGCCCCCCCCAACCAACCTCTCTCATCTACTGACAATAGTGCACAAAGTAGGACTTAAAAGTTAAGAAAAGTACGGTAAAATTCATGCAGGGGAACATTATAGGTTTCTCTTACTTGGCACACACTGTCCGTTTCATTAATTTTCTGGCAATGTCTTCAGAGGGAATGCTAAGAATCCAAAAAGGAGACTGAAAGAAATAATAGACAACTTATTTCTAAGTAATTTTATGGCTACATATGCTTTTGTGTAGATCAATAAAGAGTGATCTCTATTTGCTACTTTCAGGTAAGAATACTTGATGAGTCTACTTAAAATAAAAATCCTAAGATCTAAAAAAGTAGATTATTTTATTTAATAGGTAACTTGATGGGATAATGTAAGTACAATGTAACAACACTTTCATAAAGGACTATAAACAAAAGGTCAACAATTCAGTGCCATTTAAATTTAAGGTTAATGTTTCATTTTTCTCTTAATGCAATTTAACCAAAAGAATTAATGCATATTATAGCTCAAAGTATAATCTCAGTTTTATTTTCACTAACCATTCCTTATAATATAGCTATAACAGTTTACTTTTAACTTCTAAGTATTATATTTCTTTCAATGATTTTTTTGTGCACAGTTGTGGCCAACTGATGGGTTGCAGGGGGAGGGAGTGCTCGAAAAACTATGAGAGACCATCATAGGTTTTATTACTACATTATCAATTTTTTTATTTTAATCTAAGGAGAAAGAGCTCCAGGTGTATCAGGGAGGGGTCCAATCCTCTGTCCCAAAACCCAAGATTACAGGCACTTTTAAACTCCACCCCTTAGAGCCCCTTGACAGAACACAAAAAAACCATAAAGAACCTGATCTCAGGGCCTCTCAGGGCACAAGGAGTTAAGCACAAAGCTGTGGCACTGTTGGTGGCTGCTGCACGCCAAATTCCCACAAGGTGCAGCAGACTGCCTCACCCTCTGCTCCCCTCAGCAGTGTACTTCAGTAGATTCACCTGTTCTGCTCCCCGCTCTGTCTCTGGTGAACCCTCTCTGCCCCACACCTCTGGCCTGCACCTCAGCTTGTATGCAAAAATAAATATATCTTAAAAAAAAAAAAAAGACCCTGATCTCAGTTCATCATCCTCACCCAATTATACTCATCCTCCTTCAATAAATGAAACTCACAGAACAGTACAAATCCAAAATCAGCTCACTATCAACTGAGTCATCCTTTGCAAGAAATCATCCCTACTCTACCAAGCTTTCTTCTTCCAATATTTATACACTTCTACAGAAAATTTCAAAATAATCCAAACAGAAAAAAACATGGTCATCTTACTATTAACTTTATTGGGAAAAATTAATGAGTTCTCTTCAATTTTCCATACTTTTCTAATACACTAATAAACCATTAATATAATGTGAAAAGTTCATAAATACACAATCTTATATTCTATGCACAATTTTAAAATTTAAAATGACTCCCAAGATAAGCCTGAAATTCTGCTAAATTATAAATTATAATCATACCACCAAAAGATAGCCCTTTTTTCAATGAATGGATAGACGCAAATAATGGTACAACTGTTAAATTAAAAGTCAACAAAATAATAAATGAATACATTTAAAGGAAATAGATCTAACCTTCCAAGACTTTTTTTTAAAATAGAATTTGTCTTCAATTTCCCCTAGAAAGATACAAGTAACCACACAAATAGAAATTTAAAATTTGCAGTTCATTTCTTCAAATCTATTTAGAAGTAACTACATATGGCCTAACAAAAACCCAGAAATTCAACTTACCTTTCCATATGTTTCTTGACTACTTGTGAACTGCCCTCCAAAAAGTGAAAGCAGAGACTTTATTTCCTATGTTGAAAATAGTATAGAAAAAATACATTTTAACATAGGGAACTCTAAGTCTGTTAACAGATACAGGTGTTAACATGATTTTTTTTAAAAAGAAGAGTGGCTTGATGTACTCCTGGGCACTTAAATGCAGCATCAAATAAATTAAAATTCTGGGTTCTCAGAAAACTTTGATTGCAACAATTATGAAAAATTTTAAACAGGAGAACTGCCAAAACTTGATTTAAAAATATTGATTTTGAAAAGGAAAATTACAAAAACAATTAGTAAACCTGACAATAAAACAAATAAACAGATAATTTGAGTGTGTTAAGAAAATAAGTGGTTAACTTGGCGTAGCAGACCTCTCCTGCCTCGTCCGCTGCTCCCCTCAGCAGTGAATTTCTGATCTGCCTGTTCTGCTCCCTGCTCTGTCTCTGGTGAGCCCTCTCGCCGCCCCACACCTCTGGCCTGTACCCCAGCTTGTATGTATAAATAAAAAATCTTAAAAAAAAAAATAAGTGGTTAACTAGGAAGCATCACTATAGATTCACTGAGCACAAGTTATGATGAATTCTCTTCTTCCTTGTAAAGTTGCAGAACTAGAAAGAACAAATATAATAGCCACTTTAAAAACACTGTGTATGCAAAGATGAAATCTGCAAAGCTAAAATCTGTTCATGTAGTATGTATAGTCTATGAAGCAATTACTTTGTATTATTAAACACAAGATGACTATAAATTTTAGCAGTTGTACTAGTAACAAAATCTGCCCCTTCAAATAACACAGGATCCTTTGAATAGATTATAGAGGAAATAACCTAAAAGAGCTAGGTACCCCAGGGATGGGTGCCTACAATCCACTTTATCCTCCCCACTACCAGTAGGAGCTTTTAACACAAAGCCTATTCACTGGTCAACAAATTTTTACAAAGTCATGTTACTGAAATAAAATTAGTCACTTCCTGTCAATTTTATGTGCTCAACACAAATATGACAGTCAAATTCTAATTCTGGCTCTAGTCTTTTTTGTAATCTGCAATAAATGGATGTTTACATCATGAAATGCATGCTAACAGTAAGAGGCCTATGGTTAATATCTATAAATAAAGTTTAATAAAGTTACTATCGATAAATAAAGTCATAGACTACTTCTTAGATTTCTTGACTTGTCTCTTGTACAGCTGCTCAGGAATAGAATAGATGGAAGACAGTTTCCACTGTGCAAAAGCACAGCCTTAAGACTCAGTTTCGAAGAGTCTAGAAATAGTCTCCATTTTTGTGGGTCATGTGTGATTTCTACAGCATTCATGAGCCCTCAATATAGGAACAGAATACCAGAGTACTTTCCTTTCTGAAGAAAAGCTTCACCTGCTGGTGGCACTTTCGATGTAAAGTAATTGTGACATCTTCTTCTAGAAGATTCCATTGTTGGAGTCTTGATCCTAGCAATTCTGCCTTGTTCTTGAGTAAGTCCAAATCACGAACCAGGTCATTTAGTTCTTCCTGTGTTAGTCTGTGTGGGGTTGATGATGCACCACAGTGAAAATCTGGATCACTGCATGCTGATGGAACAGGAGAACAGGTCGGCTCACCCTTGTCCTTATCAGATGAATCAAGAGAATATTCTGCTAGAGGTTGTGGAATAGGAAGTCCCTCACCATGTGGAACTGGTCTCAATGCAGACAGAATGTTTGGGTAGACTATTCTTGACTGCTTTTGCTTCGTTATTCCACTGGAAAGAGGAGGAACCAAGCAGAAGTAAGTCTTTTATGTGGTTGCTTGGCTCTCTCCACACCATGGGGACTGCAAACAACACTGATGGTTTTTTGCCACTGAACCACTGTGAAAGCTGTGTTGTACATGTAGCACAGCATATATGCGGGGCCCAGGGCTTGTCATGGTCACCAACCTTGCATCTGAAGTAAAGATAATCCTTCTTCACTTGAGAAGTGATACTTTTCTTCTGGTTGGCCAGTCACTTCCCCACAAATAGAGCAGAAATTGTCCATGCTATTAACGCACTTTTGAGGCATTACTGTTCTGTATTGTGCCTACATGGATAAAATAATAACAGTTCTATGGAACAGTAGCTTCAGCTGTCTCACACAAAGTCTGAAATATTTTCAATGCTCAACCCTTCTGTCAGGACTTTATAGAGTGCACTGCTGACGTCCGCTTACTTCAGCAGCTGCCTGACAGCAGTATTGCATTGCATCAGAAAATGATGCCATCAACTCTGGATGATGTGTGCCTGATGGTATTATGCAATGTGATGCAATATTACATCATTCTATGCTGATTTAGGATGTTGTTGCAGTCCTACTGGATAAATTTACACAGTGAGACATATAAAATGAATTATATAAAATATCTTCAAAACGAGAGCTAATAAAAATTTTTCAGGGTTATATTCATGTTCAGAACACCAAGATACTACAGATTAGGGCCTTTTTAAGTCCCTAACGATCTCACTGTTGACCAGTGCTATGAGCCACAACCACCACTAAACCAGGGAAGTCCTCCACTTCAAGACTCAAAAGAATGGGAGGTTTGATGCAACAGCATTTTTTCTGTTTTTCATTATGTCTACATAACAAATGTTTTTTTTTTTAATTTCTGGTATTATAAGGGATTGAATTTAGTTGACTCATGAACAGAATAAAAACTAGAATAGACTAACAGTAAGTAACCAAGGGGAACCCAAAAGTCATTCTGTAAAATAGATGACTTCAATTTGAGTAAGAGGCATCACTGGACCTGGGAACCAGAGAGACCACGATTTGGTTTTCAATTCTTCCAAAGAGTAGCTATTTGGTTTTACACAAGAAACTTAACTCCTTCCACTCTCAGTTCCAGCATCAGTGATATAGGAATCCTAATGACCTCATACCGTAAGATGCGTAAAGAGGCAGAGACTCTAATCTGTTCTTAAGGGGATCAAAATGATAATGACCATAACACTGATCTTGAAATCCAGTAGCTCAAGAAATCAAACAAGACTGACAGAGTTGTAAGACATAAAAGAAAAAACAGTTACAGATTATTTAATCTAGAGTATTATTTATTCCATATTAATGCACTGTGAAATCACCTTTACATATGAAGCATCAGTTTGCTGATTCTGGAATACAGTGCTAAAAATTATCAAGGGACTAAAACACAAAGGCCCCAGAAGTTTAAAATAAAGAGTGAAGAATTATCGGAAGTTGTAGGCCATAGCATTAACTCCACTATATAAAACTTAAGCAGTGACTCAGAATTGCAAGCAAATATGACAACCCAAGTTTCAAATTTTAAAGTTAACTATGTATCAACCTACCTCATCAATCTACTTGGGAAAGGCAAAATACAAGTTATTATACCTTATGGCAAATTTACTTTTGAGAATCTTTCTACATTAAGGACAAAAAAAAAAATACACTGGATGCTGGCTATTAAAATGTGACACGTTTTAAGGTATGCCTGATGCATCAATACATGAGTTCTTCAATTATTTTAGACACTTATATTTTCATCCAGTAAAGTGAATTTTACTTTAGTACCATTAAGTAGCTAAAATTTGCCCTAACTAACCCTAGAGGTAAAAAAAGACTCCACATACATTTCTTTTAAAAAAAAATTATTTATTTATGCATGCAAGAGCTGGGATGTAGACTAGCGGGAGGGTGGGGGTGGGGGGTGAAAGGACTTACCAGAGACAGAGTAGGGAGCAGAACAGGCAGAGCAGCTGAAATATACTGCTGAGGGGAGCAGTGGGTGAGACAGGAGAGGTCTGCTATATCATGTGGGTCAGCTCCCTGGCCGGAGATCTATCTATCGCTGCAGTGGCTAGCGATAGCTTCACCGTGCTGAGACTTAACCTCCTGTGCCTCCAGGGAGGACCCCCCCACACACACACACACACATTTCTAATATCTCATTTTAATTCATAAAGGCAGCTACTCTACTTATTACAGCTTTCTTGTCTAGCAGTTTCAATAAAAGTATTGTCACTTGAATTACCTTGACCAAAGGGATACTACTGTACTTAATTTAACATTGATTAAACAACTAATATTGATTAGTTGTTTAAACAACTAATTGAAACAACAACATTGCTTAAACAACTGAGTTATGTAAATATAAATATATATTTATCCTCAGGGAGCTTATGGTCTATTAGAACTAACAAAATATTTAACCTTGTACTGAAGTACGAACTTGGAAATAGTTAAGCACTCTTCTCTTAAAGAAGTAAAAGCAAAAAAAAAGTGTATTAGATTTTCAGGGAGGAGATTATTTCAGTTTTAGAAATTTCAGTGGAAACTGACTTAAGCCCTAAAATACAAGGAACATCTATACAGATGAGAGAGGACTTCCACTTCCAGTGATGGCAAAGTAGTAATTCAGATTAAGCCTTCTGCTGTGAAGAAAAATCTGACATGTGCTGGAAAGCATTAAGAGAGTTCATAAATTACCAAACCAAGATCTGCAGGGGACAGATCCCAAAGTGCACTCATTTGTTGGAACATTTACCAATCCCAAAAACAGCTGTGAGGGTGGACATCCCTTCTGACAGCTTAATGAGCAAGAGGGGCAAGAGAGTACAGTAAGTCACTGACAGGTTTGGGGGAGCTGCCAGCTCCTTGACTATCACAACTTTGATCAACTTACTCAGAATTGTTGGTTTCTCATCAACATTATAACAAAATCACCTTATTTTGTTGTGTTATTTTAGGACCACCATGGGGAGGAAAGGAGACTTGGTAACCACCCTGTTCAGAATGCAATCTCAAAAAGTGATATACCCAAAGAGTGAGGGTAAATCAGTACAGAAACAACTTAATGACTGAAAATGAATTCAAGTGATTCTAACTGTTAGTGCTCTATGAGCTCCTATCTTATAGAAGATTTATATCACCCTAGGTCTAATATTATTTCTTCAAATATTCAAATACAACATTTGACACATGTATAAAAAATAACCCGGGCCTCCCTAGTGGCGCAGCGGTTGAGCACTGTGCTGTGGAGCTATCGGCAGCGCGCCATGCTAGTTCAACGCCCAGCGGGGAGAATCCCACATGGTGCTGCAGACCTCTCCTGCCTCGCCCGCTGCTCCCCTCAGCAGTATATTTCTGATCTGCCTGTTCTGCTCCCCACTCTGTCTCTGGTGAATCCTCTCGCCGCCCCACGCCTCTGGCCTGTACCCCAGCTTGTATGTATAAATAAATAAATCTTTAAAAAAATAAATAAATAAAAATTAAAAAATAACCCAATACACACAAAAGAGAACAAAGCAAAAATACATGATAGAAATGGACCCACAAGACCCCCTTTATTAGTCACATACTTTCATTTTAACATATCCACTTTCTATATTTAAGGGGAAAAACAAAATTAAGAATTTTGGCAGGGGCCCTCCCTGATGGCGCAGCGGGTTAAGCACAGCACTATGAAGCTATCCAGAGCCACTGCAGCAAGAGTTCGATCCCCTGCCGCATGGCAGCAGACCTCTCCTGCATTGCCCGCTGCTCCCCTCCACAGTGTATTTCTGTTGATCTGCCTGTTCTGCTCCCCACTCTGTCTTTGGTGAGTCCTCTCACCACCCCACACCTCTGGCCTTCATCCCAGTTTGCAGGCATAAATAAATAAATCTTTAAAAAAAAAAAAAAGAATTTTGGCAGGGGCTAGAGAAACAAAAGAAAAGGAAATTGCAACTCTGAAAGAGTCAGGTTAAAAAACAGTAAGAGAACAAGTATGTGTGTAAAATCTAAATGAAAATTAACTATATAAAATCAATAGGTTGAAGAATGGGTTAAGAAAGACCCAAACCAGACAAAAGGTAGCACAGAAAGCAAAGGCTAAAGCAGGATAACACAGGGCACTGCTTAGGGAACAGTGGAAAAGTCATGTTTGACTACAGTAAGGATAGAGGAAAAAGTGGAAGCAGAGAGCATTGTGCAAAGAGAAGTCTTGAATGCCAGAATAAGGAGTTTCAGTCTTGGCACCATGAGGACCTCAAGTAAAACAGCACTGAACTTTGGGGACTAGGGTACTAGTACCTAGGTTACAACACTAGGGAACTAGAATAAGATGCTGAGTAAGAATATAAGAAGGAAGAAACAGATAAAATCATCAAGTACTAGGGATGCTATGCAGAAGACTCCCAAATACTTATTACGAGTTCACATGGCTCCATCATGCTGTATGCATATTCATGTATTCACTGCCTCCTGGTCATCTCCACTTAATGTTACATTATTACATCAAATTCAGCATAACCAAAATTTAAATCTTACATCTACCTGTGTTCTCTATTTTAAAATGCAAACTCCACTCCAGGAGTCAACCTTGCCTCATTTCTCTTCCCCCACATTCAATCAAGCAAGCAATGATGATTTTATTGTCTAAATGTTTTTCCACTTATCCCATTCTCACACCCCTTTGCTCTCGTTAAGGCCTCCTTTGTCTAACAACATGACTATTTACAAAAGACTCCTTACTACTCTCACTACAGATTTCCTCAACTTACCATAGGGTTACATATAATACTTCCATCAAAAGATGAAAATGCCGTCTGGGAGCAGCAGAGAGCTGCCACTGCCCACCATTAGGACAGATTATCTTACTGTGGTCTGTGGAATGGGTATAACTTTCACACCATTATAAAGTCAAAAAATCATAAGGAGACCATTTGTAGTCTTATTCCTCTCAAATCCACATTGCTGCCAATTTTTTTTTTTGATCTTGTCACTTAACACTCTTCAAATAATTTTTAAGTTCCAGGTACTTAAGGTGTTGCAAACTCGCCCCATCTACCTCTCCTGTGTTCTTCTTGTCACTCTCTGCTACATATTTGGTAATCCGTTAATAATGAAGTGCTAATTCTAATACTAATAATTCTAATTTACTTACTTCTTTCCTTGGTCTGACTAACTTCTGCTCAACCTTTATGTTACAGTTCAAGTAACTATAACCCGAAGTTCATATCCTCATGGAAGTCAGTGTAAAGGCCAACATGCACCACTCATCAAGTGGACTAGATTACCCTCGTACCTACTGTCAATTCCCTGCACATCTTTCTTTAGCTGTACTTACCAACGTTATTTAACAATACTACCTTTATGTATCTTCACAGTCCTTAGCCTAAACAGTGCGCTCCCCAATAAACTGTCCTTATATCCTCAGCGTCCGTCACATTCGATAGCAGGTATTCTGAAAATGTTTACATTTCGCAACTTTCCCTCCACTTCTCCTACCACACACCACCACCATCACCTCACTCTCCCCCGACAGAGTTTGACCCGTACATCAGACATTTAAAACAGTGCACAGAACATTTCTGCCTGCCGTTTCTATTCTACGCCAGATGAAGAGCTCCTGGAGAGAAAGGGCAGATCATTTTCACCAGCCTAGCTCTGGTACCTGGTACATGGGGACAGGAGTTAATGAACCCGCTTAGAGAGGTAGAGTCTGTCTTGGACTTACACACGCCCCCTCCGCCGAGTCCTAACCCGCGCCAAGGGGAACCCGTGCCAAAGGGAACACGTGGTAACCCCAACGAGCGCACACCACTGGACCCCAGCTAGCTCAAGACCCGCAGCTCGCCTTCACCCGCACACCAATCCCCACCGCGCCTTCTCCTCCCGCCCGAGGTTAGGGAAGGCATGGCTGGCTCACCGGCAGACGGAACTCCAGATGCTCCTGCGCCATGAGCAGCAGATACCTATTCAGGGGGCACGGCAGCGCCATTGCAGCTGCCCACATTGCGCCTGCGCGCCCCACACGGTGCACCACTTCTTCTGGCCCCTCAGAGCCATTTCCGCTGAGGCGGAACCTGAAGGGCCGGAAACGGAAGCGCGGGGAGGGGGTGCTGGTCGCTGTGCCTCTCTGGCGCAGTCTCCCTGCGCTGCAAGGTGCTTTGTGGAATAGAGACCGGAATGTGTGTATCTATGACGGGCTGCGTTTTCAGGTTGTGCTAAGTGGATGGAGTGCCCAGCGACCTTCCACCTTACGTGTACTTCCAACTTGCTTTACAACTCTTCGAATCCTCGATCGAATCCTAGACCTGGACTGAAATTTCACCTTTTCCATGTAGACCCCTCTAGCCACTAAGAGCTTTGGAGACTGACTCACCTGGATCATTCACTCAACATTTAGTATAGTTTTTGGTATATTTGCAGTAAGTTTTCAAGAGTACCTGCCTTATAAATAGTTGGAAAAACTCGAATACCGAGATTATCACCTACGGTTCACAGAAACCGAAACTTCACAGAAACCGAAACAATGTCCTCTTTAGAATAAGTACTAAATAATGATGTCGTCATATTTGTTAAACTCACAGAACCCAGTCCTCTGCTTAATGTAAACTTGTTTATTAACATAATACAGTAAACAAATCTATCAAAGCAACATGTAAGTTGCTTCTGATTGTTCACACTAGCATAGGTTTCACTGAAGTACACAGTTCATAAATGTTAATACTCCTGTTCTATGTTAATTTTGAGAATACTGAGTTCTTTGAACTACTGAGACCTATTTTTCATACCACTGTAATACTGCGCAGATTACAAGAGCAGGTAGCCTACATGTTGGGAGTACCATAGGCCAAGAGAACATAGTTGATGCTTAGTAGTAGCGATTTAAGTGTCAGTGTTTGGTTCAAACCTCAGTTCCATTATTTACCACGTGTATGCTCTTAAGCAAATCGCTTAGCCTAAGTTTTCTTATCTAAAATGTAATACTGCATCACTCAAGGAATTGTTACAAGGATTAAGTAAAATAATTTACATAATTGGCATACTGTAGGAGACCCATGAGTGGCAAGTAAGTAGGAGTTGTTTTAAAAACAAAAAACATGTAAATATACCTCTTAGCAAGCAATCTGTCATTTTTAGGAAAATATCAAATTCACTGGAGGCAAGTTAATTTTTGAGGTGAACAGCTATCTCTGGGCCCCAACGCTTTGGAGAAAGGGATAGAAGTGCTAATTGAGACAGGAAAGGGGAATTATTTACCTGAAAAGAGTGCCACGGTGGCACATAGAACCAATGAAGTGCTAGAATGTACAGTGCTTGATATGCCACATCCCTAAAATTTGTCAGAATTACCAAACACATGAGAATTTGATGGGTCAACATTTTAGGGGACACGAAAGAAGAGCTGATATTCATGCCTGGATTAATAGAATGCTGTGTAGAGAGAGCAAATGAAAATACAGGGCCCAGGAGAACCCAGATGGAGTCACGTTTCACTGATTTTTCACGAGAGCCTTGGAACTGAGGTTTAAGACTAACTCATCACAACAAAAACCAGCACGGGGGTATTCTTAGCAGTTCTAATCATAATTGTCAAAACTTAGAAGCAACCTAGATATCCTCTAGTAGTTGAATGAATAAATAATTTGTGGTATATCCAGACAATGGACTATTATTTGATAATTAAAAAAAGATTAACTGTATGTCACTAAAAAGACATGGAGGAGACTTAAATAACTACAACAGAGTGCAAGAAGCCAATCTGAAAAAGCTGCATGTTCTAATATTCCAACAATGTGACAATCTGGATTAGTAGGAATATTCAGACAGTAAAAAAAAAAAAATCAGGATTTTAAGGGATTAGAGGGAGAGGGGTGAAAAGGCAAAGCACAGAGGATTTTTAAAGCAAAGAAAATACTGTGATATACATTAGAGGATACATGTGATAAAATGTGTAATACCAAGAGTGAACCCTAAGATAAACAATGGATTTTGGGTGATTATCATGTGTCAGTGTAGGTTCATCAAGTATAATACAAGCACCACTCTGGTAGGAGATGTTGATAATAGTAGAGGCTATCCATGTTTTGGGGTAGAGGGTATACAGGAAATATCTGTACCTTCCTCTTAATTTTGCTGTGAGCCTAAAACTTCTCTTTAAAAAATACATTAAAAAAAATCAAGAGCCAAATTTGGTAGTAGTTTTCCATATTTATTTAGCTTCCTTTTAGACAAGTAAGTACAATTTGAAATAGCTCACTAGAGATTTTACAATTTTGCAATTACAAACAAATAGTACCAAACATGCATAAATAATGCTCTCAATGCTACAGTAAACATTTTAAGGTTATGAATTAGCTTTTTGTTGAGCTAATGTTATAGATAGCTTCCGAGTTACCAAATACTTAAACTACTGATAAGACAGAGTGAATTTTAATTGTAGTAACTTGACTGTTAATCTTGACCAAAAAAAAAAAAAAAACTGCCCCCCAAAATGTGACGGTCTAATGGTTTTCCAACAAAGAAATACTTACTATGAAAGGGCAAAAACTTACATAAATTAAATCAATTAGCTAACTGCATTTTTGAAGAGTTCTGTAAGGCATCACAGAGTTCCTTAAACACCTCACATTATCATCATAGTATTGTCAATTATATTCCTACAAGTTCACGTAATACAACATGTTGAAAATTCCTTTTCTGAAGCTGGCCGTATTTTAACTGATTTATAGAAACTTGTAATTGCTATTCTAGCTCAGTAAGCTACTTAAACCAATGCTGAAAAACTTGTAATCTAATTTTGAGATCCCATAACTCTTCCTAATTCCTCTCTCCACCTCTAGTGAATAAAATGGACATTCAATTGTAAATAATAGAAACAGCACTCAAGAAAAACACATGTGGGTCTCTTGGCCTAAACTTCCACTGTCTGCCTGCCTAACACTAACTCTTGAATATTCAGTTCTATTGCCACTCTCAAAGTACTTCCCTTTCCACAGCCCCTTCTGTGGACATTATATTGCTTAACACACTAAATTATAATCACTGGTTTTGTAAGATCCTTGGAGTAGCAACTGAAAGGAGATTGTCGTTTCTCCCTTCTGTATTTCCTGACCTTGGTAGTGTTTTGTATATTTTAAATGCTCAGCAAATTATTTATGAATAAATAAATGAAAAAACTAAATAATATTGATTCCAGACGCTGTAATTAAAAATTGGAATAAGTGGGCCTCCCCGGTGGCGCAGCGGTTAAGCGCTGCGCTGTGGAGCTGTCGGCAGCGGCGACGCGAGTTCGACGCCCGGCCGGGGAGAATCCCACATGGTGCGGCAGACCTCTCCTGCCTCGCCCGCTGCTCCCCTCAGCAGTGTAGTTCTGATCTGCCTGTTCTGCTACCCGCTCTGAACCCTCTCGCCGCCCCACAGCTCTGGCTTGTACCCCAGCTTGTATGTATAAATAAAAAAAAAAAAAAATTGGAATAAGTATTTCATTATTTAAAACTATGTTTAACATCGTGCCAAAAAAAGTTATCTCAACCCATTTCTAACATCAAGACTTTAATCCTTATGTTCATTTACAGTCAGTAATGTGCAATATAGTATTATATATTGACACAATTAGGATTAGCTCTGAGTACCTATGCTTCAATCATGTTCACTATTGTTATTGTAGATTAGCATCAAAACACAATTCCTAAGGAAATACTTCATGAAACCATATGCCAACAATTTTAACATTATTTTATTAAGATAACTTTTCTCATGTAAGCCCATCTATCTCTACTTTCAAGTGGGGACTTTTTCATGACAATAGCTAATTCTCACCACTTTTTAATTCTAGTTTTCCTTTGGTAGAATAATTAAGCCATAAAGCAACAGTCTGCCAGTTTTAATATGTTAATATATTAACCATTTTATGGTTTTTTGCCCTATTTATGTTCTTGCAGATAAAATTCCATTAGAGTAAAATCTCCTGGATAGCCTAATTGATTGTCACTGGAAATTCACTGTTAGAAATTATATTGTATATATGTTTTATATAGCTTTCACGATAAATTTATTATAGATGCTAAACTTTAAGACATGAAAGCCAGCATCTGAGATCTCAGCAAAAAGTGACAAGTCCAGAATTATTTCCATCAATAAGATCAGTAATCACTATATAGTATGGTACTATTTATTTTAAAATTTAATGTGTAAAATCATAGAATTATAAAGAAAAAGTTAATTTCTTTTTTCCTTCATAATAAAAGTGCCAGCAAAATGCTTTATATAATAAATTCTTCATAAATGATAATTATAATTATCTACTGAGAAATAAACATATTTAAACTTTAAAAAAATACAGAGCCCTTCTTGATTAACAGAATTTTTTAATGGGATTTTATCGATAGACTTTTGTACCCTAGACCAGTAACCATGAAAACACGTAAGTCAATGGCACAGTATTTTTGTAACTATTACAGATCTCAGAAAATAGACATTCAGAAAAGATTTAAGGCTACCCATTAATAACTTCTTATTAAACCCAACAAAACTTACAATTATAATTAGACTTCAAAGAAACCAAATATTAGTTTACATTGAGCCAAAATTAGGAAAATCTTCCACTTGTTGACATTTTCATGTTCTTAGTTTTTCAATCAAATGATCAACCTGTAATATTAAAATAAATATTCTAAATATCACATCCTGTATCAAATAATTCTACAGGCATCCCTATTATAATAAGCTAAAGGACAAGAGCTGGATACTACATACTCTGTTCCTAAAAATATCTTACAAAAAATCTCAATATGATAGTTTTATAAACTATCATAAAGGACTTCCACATTACATATGAATAGGTATAATTTTATCCACATATACACTTAAAATTTCATCCACATTCATTCAATAAGAAAAAGATAAATACTAATTTTTTTTTAAAGATTTATTTATTTATACATACAAGCTGGGGTATAGACCAGAGGCGTGGGGCGGCGAGAGGGCTCAACAGAGACAGAGAGGGGAGCAGAACAGGCAGATCAGAAATACACTGCTGAGGGGAGCAGCGGGTGAGGCAGGAGAGGTCTGCCTCACCATGTGGGATTCTCCCTGGCCGGGCGTCTAACTCGCATCACCGCTGCCGACAGCTCCACAGCGCAGCACTTAACCGCTGCGCCACCAGGGAGGCCCTAAATACTAATTTTTTTAACGTAAACTAGACATGGAGGAAAATTAAGTGCTATTACTATTCACTAAGTGAAAGAAGTCAGTGTGAAAAGACTACATAGTGTAGAATTCCAAGTACAAAATATTCTGTAAAAGGAAGGCAAAACTGTAGAAACATTAAAAGGATCAGTGGTTATCATAGACTACAGGGAGTAGAAGATAGGAATAGGCAGAGCACAGAGACTTCTGTATGGCATTATGTTAAATACATGTCATTACATATTTGTCCAAACACAGAATATACCACACAGAAATTTCACTTCAAGTGAACCCCAAAGATAAACCAGTGAATCTGGGTAATAATGGTGTGTCATTATAGTTTCATGGATTTTAACAATGTACTATTATGCTATAGGATGTTGACATTTGAGAGTTGTGCCTACTATTGCCAAGAAAAGAATAACTACAGGAAAAAGGACAAATATCTTAAATATCTACGCATGCTGCTGGTATAATAATAACACTTACTGTAATAAACCAATAGGAATTCATTCTATAAACCAATCTTGATACAAAGCCAAGCTGATCTGCCGGTGCCAAAACATGAAGGTGCAAGTGGGAAATAGAACAGAAAGGCGGCAGGTGGAAACCCATTCTAAAACAGAAAGACATGAGATCATTGAGAAGTTAGTTATATAACAATTGAAGGCAATTTAAATATATTCAATATATAGTACCTATGAGATTGCCATTCATATGTCTATGTCACTGTTTTATTTAAATACTTCAAAGTATTCACACATTTCCGCTTCTATTCATATTAAAATTTACAGTAACATAATCTGTTCATGGAAGATCTTAACAGCATATTTTGCCTTAATAAAACCTTTATGAATTCTGAGTTGGCATTTATGTCTTACCACTCCAATCCTCCTATTCTCTTAACTCTGCAATGGATCTGGACACATAGAAGCAGCGTTTCTTTATTCCAAACATAGCCAGTAGATGGCATGCTTTCTCCTTTAATAAAGAGATTGGTTATTTCCTTACCAACCAGTATTTCAGCAGTGATATCAATCATATGTAAAAACTTTATCAACATTAACTTTCTTGTTTAATACTGAAAATAAATTACAACTCTCCAGAATTCTTTTTCATAAAAATTATATGGAAATTCCTTTAAACAGTAAAAACCAAAAAATTTTAATATGATTTAAGTCAATTTACAAACTGTTTTGTAAGTCTATTTATGTTGACTAGAGCAAGGCACACCTCTAACAATAATCCAAATTTAAATAATTGCCTGTTCAAACTAGAAGTGAGTGGGAGTGTGGGAAGCACAGAAGTACTATATGGCTGCAATGATCCCCTGGGACTGACAATGTGGAGACAGGTATGCAGCACATATTGAAAAGCTTCCCCCAATAATTAGAAGAGGAGACTAGATTTCCATCTCTGAAACAGGTTTCATATAATGCAGAGTCAAGTAATTCAAAATCAAGAAGTATCTCAAAGGTGCCTCGTTTCACTGTGAAGATGGAGAAGCCAAGATCCACAAAGTTAGGCAGATGCAAAGCTGGGATTGAGAGTGTGGGTTCGTGGCTTCCAGTCAGTGTTCACTGTTCTAATAAGCACTCAAATGACTAGTAAGGGATGTGCTGCTTTTGGCCAGAGACTCAGAACATCTTTTTCGTTTTATTATCACCCTTGGAGAGTGCTTTTAAACAGTTTTAAGAGAATTTTCACACAGTAATCTCATTTGTGCCTACATGATTGAATAATATTTTAGAGTGGTTAAGTGACTTAACACTTTGTGGTCCGCTCACGTATTAGTGCGTGTTTTTGTCACCAGTATCAGGTGGCCGCTCACATATTAATACGTGTTCATCTAGTCTCCAGTTTTACACACCACGGTGGATTTATTTGGAACTATTAGGAGCTATTTCTTTGATCGTACTCAGTCTAGAAGCTTTACACATTGTTTTGGTAAAAGTGTAAGGTGTTTTATGAGAGATATTACAGTTTTTTTAATATCCAGTAGTTCAGGAGTTGTGTTTTATTGAATGCTTATACCATTCATGCAGTGGCACAGAAAATGGCTGGCCCCAAGGGCTGGTAAATTTAAAGGGCACCAGCACACAAAGTGTTAAGTAACTCAGTCAGTATAAGTACACAGTAAATTGTATTGATAGCATTAGAATTCAGGTCTCTTCTGAATTCCACTTGGAACGTTAGAAGTAATCTCTACCATACTTGCCTTGGTACTGCTTTGGTCACAAAAGACAATGTCAGATATCTTTTAAAAATAAAAAATCTTTGAGGCCTCCCTGGTGGCACAGGGGTTAAAGTCTCAGCACTATCAAGCCATGGCCAGCCCCTGCAACGTGAGTTCGATCCCCAGCCAGGGAGCTAACCCACATGGCACAGGAGACCTCTCCTACCTTGCCTGCTGCTCCCCTCAGCAGTGTATTTTAGTAGATACGCCTGTTCTGCTCCCCACTCTGTCTCTGATGAATCCTTTCACCCCCACACACCTCTGGCCTACGCCCCAGCTCTTGCATGCATAAATAAAAATAAATCTTTAAAAAAAAGAAAAAAAACTTTTCAGATTAATTCAAACAACTAACAAATGTAATATTATGTGCTTTTGCTCAAATTCTGGGGAATGTCTGAGTTCAGTTCAGCAGAAAATGAAGTAAATTTTATCAAGAAGTACATTTTTAAATCATATATAACATTTTTTTCTAAGGGAATTCTATTTGTAGGACACAATTTTATAGGGATGCACATATTGAACAAAGAAAGTAGACTACAAACTATTTTACCTACCAACTGCTTGGGCGTATTTGTCCAAACTTAGTGGTGATTAATGGAAGATGCTGGGACATGAGAGAAAGTTTTGTTTATTAAATTTATACTACCAAGGAACTGTATGTTCACTTTCAGGAAAAGTCCATTTAAACCATGACCTTTGCCACCTCTGATTCTGTACTACATGAAGAAATAACATCTTAGAAAAACCAATAATGTGTACATACCTTACATTTTCAAAGTTGGTGAAATTATTCCTTTCAAGAATGGTTTTTCCAACAGTTACCATGCTCTCAACTATAAAACAAGGAATTACATAATACTATGAGAGAGATTACACTCAATAAATTTCTATTAATCCTACCTTTTAGGGTCCGAGAAAAAACCTATATCAATGGGTAAACATTTAAATACTCATTCAATAGTTCTAAGTTACTGAGACATTTGCTTCTCAACAACTGAAATGAAGGTTCCAATGAGCCCCAGTATAACACCATACCACAAAATATCACACACATGCTGGTTCTGAACAGCTACTGGGGGGTGTTATGAAACAACTATTTAGGACATATGCTCCTACTGAGGTCTAATTCTAATCATAAGGAGACCAAGTAATTAAACAGAAATTGTTTGAATTAAGTAGACAGACAGGACAAGTCTGAATTTGTTTTTGAGTTCAAATTACTGCTGGCCTTGAGTAGTTAAACATTTGTTAATTGTACTGGCTTTCAAACTCCATCTGCTTTAGCATTTTCTTGTCTCAGTGCTTTATTGCTTTCAAAAGGGAATATGCCTCCCCATTAGAAAAATTTTGTAAGTTGTGATCTTCAAAGCACAAAGGTCAAACATTAAACATCTTTGTTTCTGAATGGTGTAACCATGTTTGAAATGGAAAGAAGTGATAAAAATCTACAGAGAATTGTTGTTACAATGAGGTTTATAAAAGGCTGCTGATGTTTACTTCTCCAAGACAGCTTGAGCTGGTTTAAGCAATAATTTTAACAGTAGTATGAAATTATAACATACAGGTGCAATATGCATGACAACAACAACACAGTGTTCCAATGTTTCTCACATTTTGCATGAAGCAAATTATAAGTAGGCTATAATAATTTCAGGATGTAATCTGTAGAAAAATCACTAAGAAACACAAGGAATAAGGCTACAAATACGCGAAAGTGGAATACAAAAATACATATTCATGAAAGAAACAAAAAAATGTGACAAAGAGAAAGCAAATGGCAAACTGGTAGACCTAACATCACCTATGTCAATAGTAACCTTAAATGTTAGTGTAACTATCTAAACACTTCAGTTGAAATATTTTCATACTGTTTGGGGGGGGGGGGAAGCACAACCCAATTACAATGTCATTTTCAAGTTTTTAAATATAAATATTCATTTTAGTTGAAAGTAAAGGATAGAAAAGATACCCAGTGCAAACAAGTAGTAGTAAGAAATCTGGAGTGGTTAAATATCACACAACACAGACTCATAAAGTATTTGCAGATAAAGAGTTTAGAACAATAAAAATGGAACATTTAATTGAGAAGATATGGCAATCATAATTATTTATTCACTTAAAAGCAGATCAAAAATATATAAAGCAGACTCTGTTGTCTGTGTCTGTTTGTTTCATTATTATCTCCTTTTTATATATTGTCCTTTATACTTTGGTCTGTGCAGTGAGTAGAGATTTGCTCAGTGATTTCTACTGTCTTAAAATAGAAACTTAAGTCATTGGTCTTAAACCCTTTCTAATACAAGTATTTAAGACTAAAATTTCTCTCTAGGAACCTCTCCAAACGCATTTCACAAATCTTGTTATGTTCAATTTTTGTTACTAATCAATTAAAAACATTTTCAAAAACAAGAAATCTCAATTACCACCATGCTGCTTCACAATCAGTAACAGTTACAAAAACCTTTTAATCTGAAAGAAATGCTAGAAAAAAAAACAAGCAAGACACATTTCTTCCTCAACAAAAAAAGAGTATAAAAGGAAATACCTAAGGCTACAGTGGCTGTACCATACAGGTACTATACTAGGCTACAGTTGCCTAGTACTATACATTGCATGGACATTGATCGCCATCTGCTGATAAAACTTCGTGAGTAAGAAACTGCAATATTTAAGGGTAAGGAGGGGTTTAAAAACTGGTAATTCAGTAGTCTGAACAGAAATGAACTGCAACACATCAAGGTTTTCCAAGAAAGATGTATTTTTTTTTTTGCCTTCAAAAAATCAGACACAATTTACCTATCTGATAAGATACCATAAAGTATTAACAAAACTAATCCCAAGCCCTCGTGACAGAGGCTATCAAAGCAGATTTGAATTGAACTTAGAAATGTCTTGATGAGTGACAGCTGACAAGTCACCAAAGTTACAAGTAGGAAAATACAGAATAATCCTTCAAGATACGAGATTTGGAATTTCCTTTTTGGAGGCTTTAAAAGTTCATCACTAAAGTCCTGTAACTAAACTGTGGTGCTAATTTCCCTACATAAGAAGCTATAAGGTGGTCACCAATGTGATCTCCCTCAGAGACCACAGGGGATAAAAGCTCATATGCCATATCACAACATTTCTTTACAGTTTTTCATTTTACCATTCATTTTGAGTCGAGAAAGGTACAATTTAAAAAGTCATAAAGAGGGCATCCCTGGTGGCGCAATGGGTTAAGCACAGCATTAAGAAGCTATCCAGAGCCACTGCAACACGAGTTTGATCCCCAGCCAGGGAGCATCCCACATGGTGCAGCAGATCTCTCCTGTCTCGCCCACTGCGCCCCTCAGCAGTGTATTTCAGTCCATCTGCCTCTTCTGCTCCCCACTCTGTCTCTGGTTAATCATCTCACCACCCCACACCTCTGGCCTACACCCCTGTTTGTATGCATAAATAAACAAACCTTTAGAAAAAGTTAAAAAATAAAAAGTCATAAAGAGGTATTATCTTTCAGAGATTTTAAAGATTAAATAACATGGACCCTGGAATTTGCCTCAAATCCCCTGAGAGAGTATATGAAAAAAGATTAGCTACAAGTTAATAAATGAAGTTGGGTGATGAATACAAGGAGACTATACTATTTTATACACACACACACACACACACACACACACACACACACACACATATATCTGACATTTTCCATAACAAAAGTTTCAAAAAGTCAGAATCCTCCTTTTTCTCTAGCACCTGGTTATACTTTTTCTTTCCAATCATCCTCATTGTGATTAGCCAATACTGATGCAAGATGACATAATCATGAAGAATAGTACAACCATCTTACTCAGTTTTACTTGATCTTTTCTTAGTTCTTTGCAGTTTTCAATATGCTTCTTTGGCACCACAAGATAATGATGAGGTGCTGCTGGTTTGATATCTTTGAAGCAAACTAGTTCTTCATTCTAAAGGGAAAAAAATATATCATTTGTTAGTGAATTAAAAACAAATTTCCTAATGCAGTTATTATGTTACTTAAACATCACAAATCACAGTCTGATTGGGATATGGTATGCTTACATTAACTAAGCCCCATTGGGCAATTTTGTAATTACGCACTAAGTTCATAAAAATAAATTTTAGCCTCCTTCATGAGTTGTTCATTTATTACAGAGAATAAAAAGACTTCTACAAAGTCAATTTCAGGAAAACAATTATGAAGTTTAATAAAAACTTAATTAGCAATAATCCCTGAGTATTTTTTTATTTCACTATATCTTTCTCTGTCTCTACCTTAAGGTTCTTTCACTCTTACGTGTACTTTCAAAGATTCAAATGCAGAATCACAGCAAAAATGAAAAATTCTTTTTTACATTCACATTTTTTCCTAAGTGGCATTCTCTGCAATTATAACAAAAACACCATCCAGAATCTACATATCCAAAGTTACATTTTAAAATATTTTTACAGCAATTATACACAAATGTTTTGTCTTTATGTCTACTTGCTGTCTGATAGCATTCAAAAGAATCTGAAATATTGTAACAAACTCATTAATTGTACTAAGATTAAGTCTAAGCTATTACATATATGTCGTCATCTTATGGTTTACACACTATTCACCATACATTATAGTAATAAGGTATAAAAAGGAAAGCAAAGGAAATGTTAGTTTAACCTACTAGCATCTGACATTGTTCTTTTCAAGAAGTCCTTAAATAACTTTATTCAGTATCTTACATGAAAAAGCCATCAAAATTAAATGAAATCAGTAAGTACAGGACCCCTCCAAAATATCCCCAGAATACACTATTACTCATTAGAAAAGGAATCAGATCAAGGACACAACGTTTTTGACTATTTAAAGTTTTCCATTATTTCTTTAATCCTTCAGCTCAGAAATCATATCTAGGAAAACAAAATTGTCACAGTTGTACTTCCCAGACTAGTTCATAACACAACTATTTTATATTTTCCCTCAATTACAGCATTCACTTTTTTAAATCCATGGATAGTTCTTTCTGGATATATATTTCTATTAGAATTAGCCTGAGATAATGTAGCTAAATTCTACCTTGAAGCAGGAATAGCATTTCTTTAGATCCATGAAACTAAGAAGTGCCAAACTAAGGGCAACAGAAGAAAAAAAGTTAAAGCATTTCATGTTCCATAACGAAGACATAAGAATGAATGCCCAGTTCTCTTTGATTTCCAAACCCTAATTTTAAAAGATTTAGTTTACTAAATTTAACACATAAGTATGTCATTTATTTTTCCAAACTTAATAAAATACTGCCAATCAACAAAATTGGCATCATCATTGGGATAGAGAAAATTCATGTTAAAAGCAAGAGTAGAGATGATAAGAATGAATGCTAGATTTCTCCATTATACTGTGTTTTGGAATTTTGACTTTAAAAACATGAATATTTAGGGCCTCCCTGGTAGCACAGCGGTTGAGCGCCACGCTGTGGAGCTGTAGGCAGCACGCGATGCGAGTTCGACACCCAGCCCGGGAGAATCCCACATGGTGCGGCAGACCTCTCCTGCCTCGCCCGCTGCTCCCCTCAGCAGTGTATTTCTGATCTGCCTGTTCTGCTCCCCACTCTGTCTCTGGTGAACCCTCTCGCCACCCCACGCCTCTGGACTGTACCCCAGTTTGTATGTATAAATAAATAAATCTTTAAAAAAATGAATATTTAACAGAAATGTTTGGATTAAAAAAGTAGCCCATAAAAAGGAAAAACAAACAGAAACAAATAACTATAGCTATATTCTGCTGGTAATATAACCATACAAATAAAAGATAGTTTCTGATGACCTTAAAATACAGAATTTTGACTATCCATCCCTAATGACATCAAGTAAAAGAATTTTTTATTTGCTGCTTTCAATTCAGATTATAAGCAAACTTCCCAAATATGGGACATGCCATATTCATCTTTGAATTTCAACTTAGTAACACAAAATAAGCCTGGGAAAATGTTTAATAAATAAGTGGCAGTCACTTAAATAGAAAGATGACACTACTAATATTCTTTTCCTCTATCAATGAAAAAAAGAGTCATTAAGATTTTGGGATACTTTTCCAATAACAGAGAAATTTTCCATGATCTTTCTTTCAGTCTATGCTTGCAAAATACTTGCATTTATGAGTGTTGGTATATGCTTGCATTTATGAGTATTGTTTGATCAGAAGAGAGTTTCTCAACCTTTTTTTCATCACCTCCCCAAGGAGACTTTTGAAGTCCAACCCAAAATATCGACAGTATTCCCACTGGAAACACGGCCAAGAAGTCATGGTGCAGTCATAGTACTTCCTCATCTGGGATCCCAACTAATGAGACATCATCCTGCAGTCCAAGTTCAACTATGTTGAACAAAAAGATATTATTCAAAGACTTGTACACATTGTAAAGCACACAAATTAAATAGTAGATGATTACCCTCTTTTTAAAAAGATCAATCTTTAATTAGTGCATTCTTATACATCAAATCATCTAAGATGCAATGAGAAGAAGATACCTAACTTTTGGAAGCACTATTGCACAAGCAGGCATACCTCGCTTATGTTCTGTATTATAAGGAGTAAAGTACATGTTCAACCTGTGCCCTTATTTAATGTATAAATTAGTTAAAATATTGATAGCCTATAAACACTGTAACAAATGTTCCCCAGCTCTTCATATACTTTACAAATGTCTGTAATAAAGAAAAAGTCCCAACTTTTGGCCAGGAAGAAATCTGAGAGAAAAATGTAGACGACCTTACCCTCTCTTGATGAGTATTTTTAGACAAATCTTTCCACAACTGTTAGTATCCCTTTTCTATTAGTTTCTTCAACACTGATAATATGAAAAATTCGAAAGCAGTTTCTAGAAACCTAAAAGATAATGAATTCTGAATAAGCTCACTTTATCTCTCACTAGCCCATTTTATATTTAGTAAGATAAAGTGTGAATGAAGAGACAGAGCGTGGCTGCTTCTGACTCTCTCTATAGGGATCAGTTCAGCAGAGGCCTACTTTACAGAGAGACAACTCCAGTACTTACTCTTCCTCCTGTCAGCACTTCTTGTCTTCACTCCTTTCCCTTATTTAGCATAGGGATTCAATGTCCTATCCAGGGTTTCTATACCCATAAACCCTGACCTTTGCCCTACTGTACTTCCATAACACCCACAATGACCCTGAGTGATACAACTGCCCACCTTATCTGAAACCAGACTTGGGCTGCTACTGTTGGGGAGGGTGGGGGGTATTTACAGAGCTGAGCAGGTGTCAAGTTGAAAGTCTTCAACCTCAACTGACCCTCATCTCTATACAACAACCCTTCTGTTCCCTGATCCTCTCTCCTGGCCTCAAGAGGATCTACACTTCAGACTTCGTCTTCAAAATAGAATATGCGCCTTCATCTCCTTCAAGGCTTCATTTAAATGCCCCCTTCTGCATGCAATTTTTTTGACAAAAGTTTTAGAATTTCATGTTCTTCCTCTTCTATTTTCACCATCTAGTAAACTATATGTTTTGTTTACTACGTTGTTTTTCATCTATTTCCTGTGAGTAGAATGTAAGTTCCACCAGGGCAGGGATCTTTGCATTTACTGCTATATCTCAAAGTCTCCGACAGCACCTGGCCACACAGAAGCACTCATTCTAATACCGAGTGATGAACATGTGAATGAGTTTCCTCTTTCCTAGAGACAGCATGACCACCCTGGACCAAACCTCACTCCAGTAGCATCTTCCTCTCAGGATTTAAACACACTAACACCTTCACTCTTTTAGAAAGCTTTCTCTCAATCCCCAACTCCTCCTGTAATCACCATTCCCTTTCTATACATCCCTAGATCACCCAGCTTCCTTCAAAAGTTGGCTACTTTTTATGTCTTCAATTTTCCATTCTTATTAACTACAATCTGCCTCCTGCCTCACCATTGCCCTGTAATTTCTCTTACATAAGTCAATAACCTTCACTTTGGGAATAAAATCAGTTGTGGTCTAACTTGGTTTGTGTGCAAACATGCAGAAAGGTCACCTGTCCCAGACTTCAGGATTAAGGAAGGTTGATAATACTGCTGATATATCTAAAAATTTCTTTCTTCTTGACATACTCCCTTTCTTGGTCTTCTAATCATTCCTTCTATTTTTCTGTTTCTTTTCTGTTCCCCTTTCAGGTCCTCTTCCTCTGCTGGCCCTTATGATTGCTAGTGTTCTTTAGAATTTTGTGTAGCCTCCCCTTCATTTCTTACTCTGTATTGCTTTCTAGGTGATCTCATTAATTCCTCTCTTTTCAATATCCATTTATAAATGTGCAGTTCCTATGATCTAAGCCAGATTCAGAACTCTACAGAGTGCCAAACTATCTGACCACCTAATGGACATCTCTAATTAGATGCCTCACACTCACCTCAGATTCCAGAACTCCAAAATTGAACTCATCATTTTTTATTTCTCACCGCTTTCCTGGTCAACTCTTCTTTCCTATATTCCTGATTTAATGAAATGACACCACTGCTACCACTTTGGCATCCCCCCTTTCTCTTCCTCATCCTCCTAGGTTTCTCCACCTAGACACTGGTGACTTTGACTTTCGGAAGCCAGATAATTCTTTGCTGCGGGAAGCTGTCCGGTGCATTATATGTTAGCAGCAACCTTGCCCTCTACCCACTAAATGCCAGTAGCCCTCTTCACCACCCCACCACACCCTCATTGTTATAATTGAAAGTGTCCCAAAACATTGCCAAAAGTCCTGGGGAACAGGGGAGGAAATGCTTCCAAATTGAGAGTTGCTTGTAATAAATTCCTCAATAAATCCTGCCTATTTCACATCCTAAACATGCTTAAATTTATCCAAAACTTCATCATCACTACCATATTTTTATTTCAGACCCTCATCAGGCTGCAGTACTTCAATAGCCTCCTAACATGACTCCACGCCCCCAGATGGGTCAGCTCTAAATCATTCTCCACAATGATGTTAGAATAATTTTTCAAAGGTCAATTCCCTTGGTGTAACTTCTCAACCCTTTCCTCCCAAGCCAGCATTAAATTGTCTTCAGAAAAAGATGAAACTCTTTAACATAAATTACAACATTGAATAATCTCTCCCCGTTTACCTGGACAGCCTCACCTTTTACTACTCATCCCCTCAAGCTCTATGCTCCAGTTAAACTGAAAATCTGTCCTCCTATGGCACACACAGAACCACTGGAGATTCTACTTATGACATTTTTTTCTCTCCTTCCTTATCTGGTCAACATCTACTTAATTCTTCACGTGTCACTTTTTCCAAAAGCATTACCTTCAAATCTGGGTTAGTTGGCCCTCCGACTGGCTTGCAAAACACTGTAGATGATAAAAGTACCTCTCCATTGCACAGGGCATTGGAATCTGCCTCTGACTAATAACTCTACCCTTTAAATTACAAGATCTAAAACGGACTGCCCTTTTTTTTGTTTACCACTGAATCTCCAACCCACAATGCTTAGAAGGAATTAATTTTTAACAAGTTAAAAAGACTACTACTCCTCCAAAAAAAAAAAAAAAAACAAAAAACAAAAAACAACAAACAACTTCAGAGGAGATCCTCTCACAAGGTTGTTCTTCAGACAAGTAGAACTGGGAGAAGAAAGATGTGAACCAGAGATCACTTTAACATGTCTGGCGAAGATTTTACTGCTCTGAAAGTCTGCCCAACTGTTAACACTTCAAGCACTGTACCCTTCCAGGGAGCTCAGAAGCTATTCAGTAACAGTTCAATCTCACACCCAATCCTCCCTGACTAATTTCAGTCTACCTAACAAGTCTTTCACAAGCGCCGAAGTATATTTTCTATTACTTTTTTCCTTCGGAGTATTAGAGTGCACAGAATTTAAAAACTGTTTGACAAGGCATAGGGGGGAGGGGCATGAATCCCTTTAATAAAAGCAGAGGCTATAAATGCCGTTTTCTGCCAAGTCCCTAGCACCTGCCGATAGCGGACGACGTATTTGGCTCTTATCACTACATTTTCTCCCCGAGGGACAGCGAAGATACGCTGGCGACACTCCCCGCCCGGAGAGCAGCTCCGGGCCCGGTGCCCAATCCCCGCCACGGGCGCCCAACCCCGGCCGCAGGCGCTCCGCCGCCCACCTCGCAGTGCAGGAGCTCGGTAGCGGGCTCCTGCCGCGCCGCGATCCGGCAGAACACGCACGAACTCTTGTAGTCCTCGGGCCCCGGCGACTTGGAGGCGATCTCCGCGGCCTCCGAGGCGGACGTCGGAGACTTCACAGTAGCCGCTGACAGCGCGCCATCGCACGCCGCGTCCTCGGCCATCGCGCCCGCCCTCAACGGCCGAGCCTCAGCGGCTCCGGGACGACGCGGCCTGCGCAAGGCCCGCCTCCTGCACCTCCTCGGAGCTACCTCGACGCGTCGCCCCTCGCCTGGCGCTGGACCAGGCGGCGAGGTGAGGACCCGCGCTGTTCCAGGCCGACGCTAGAGGGAGGGCGATCTCTGCGCAGGGCGGCCGAGCCAGCCGCTGGCCTGGAAGCTGGCGGCCGTCGGGGGGCGCGCGACTGCGGAAGGGGGCGCCCGTGGGAGGAGCAAGCTGCGGAGTCGCCCCGCCCCGACGTCCTTTTTGTAGGGACGCACGACGTCCACTGAGACGCAAGAGCGTACCTCGCGTGGCGTGACGTGCGGGCGCGCCCTGACTCCCGACGAAAGGAGGGCACTGTAGGTACTTTGCCCGCAGCGGGTGGTAGAGTGAGCGGTTAAGAGCGCTGTGGTTAAAAAAATAAAGTCGTGGAAATTTCCTGGGTTTTCAGAGTGAAAAAACGTCTAGAGCTTTGTTTTCAATATAGACCGTGTCTGATGCTATGTGTATGAGTTTGTAGCCACGATAATTTTAGGTGCTTACGCTGAGTATTGTCCAAAACTAAATTTCATAATGTTACATTTTTTGTTAACGGTACCAACTGTATCAAAATTTCTGTTAAACATCCTTTATAGACAAGTCAATGAGGAATAAATTTTGTTTGGTTTGGGTTGGCCAATTAGTTTGTTACTGTATTTTACTTGTTATTTATACCTGACCAGCGTGCTCCCACATTCCGGCCTTTGTACCAACCGTCCCTCCCCTGGAATTCTCTTTCTACAACTGGTCATGTGAATTACTTCTCTTGCCTTCAAATCTTTGTTCAGATGTTTCTTCCCCAGGGAGGTCAATTTTGATCATACTTGCAAGCCACCTTCTCACTTGCATTCCCTGTACTCCCTTACCCTTTATCCTGCCCTGTTTTTCCCATTGCATCCATTACCTTCTACATATTTTATTTATATTATATAATAATATTG
The DNA here is from genome assembly GCA_004024925.1 of Scalopus aquaticus. Lineage (NCBI taxonomy): Eukaryota > Metazoa > Chordata > Mammalia > Eulipotyphla > Talpidae > Scalopus > Scalopus aquaticus. The sequence continues at coordinate 90,505 of PVIJ01001691.1, forward strand.
TTAAATATATGTACTTAAATATTACTCATTTAATTTACATATCATTATTTCTTTGCTCCTTATTGAATATAATCTCAACAGGAATTTTTAACATTTTTGTCTGCTTTTAGTTTATTGAAAGATCCCCAGTGCATATATGTGGAATGTGAGATATATAGCTTAATCAAGGACAACTTCAGGGACCTTAGTCTGAAAACTGGAAGGCTGAAATTGAAGTTTTCCAAGATGAGGAACTCTGGGGGCAGAGAGGACCAGGTATTCAGTTCTGGGTGTGTTGACTTGAGATGCTTTATCAATCTGTTTAGACTGTTTGCTATAGTAAACAACTCAAAAATCTTAATGCCTTTCAACAAAAAAGTTTATTTCTCACATTTTTGTCCACCAAAGGTCGCCTGTGACTGTATAGCCTTCATTCAGTGACCCAGACTGAAGGAACAGCCTCTCTCTGGAATATTTCTGGTGCTGACAGAGAAAAGAGAGAACTGGATGGACATACATGATGGTCCTAAAGCTTCTACTCAGAAATGGTACATGTCAGTTCTACTCACATGTCATTTACCAAAGCAAGTTGTGTGGCCAACCCTGACACCAACAGAATAGGGTTAAATATAATGCTAATACTGGAAAAGTCCCCAAATATTGTGGACCATAATGCAGTCTGCTACAGATGCTTATTTGACATCTAACTGGCAGTGTCACTAGGTAACTGAATATGGGAACATAAAATTGAAGAGAAAGGCCTAAGCTAGAGATGTAAATTTTAAAATCTTTAGCATACTATTTAAATTTTGAAATTAGAAGAAATCACCAAAGGAGTAAGTATAACTAGAAAAGAGGAAGTTCCGACTAAACTTGGGATATCTGGCATTTGGAAGTCAGAGAAGTGAGAAACGGCCAAACATGACAGAAAAAGTGGGCTGTGAGGACCAAGAGGAGAACCAGGAGAAAGCAGTGTGTTGGGGGGTAAAGCAAAGAGGGTTTTAAGTAGCAGGAAGTGATCAACTCTCTCAGAGGCTGCTACAGTAAGAGAAGAGGACTGGGAATTGAGTGGAGAATATTGGTAAAGCTAATAAAAGCAGTTTTACTGTCAGGGTAGCAAAGAAGCCTGATCCAAGTGGGTTTATGAGAGAATGGTAGTAAATGAATTAAACACAGTAGTCATAACTAGACCTTGGACTATACACAAGAAAAAAGATGCACACAGACTATCAGAGACCATAAACTATACTGATAAAGATCAAGGGAACAGAGAGGCCGAACATCTGAGCACAGCAGAGTGTTGCTAACCAAAATAAATGCCTATCATTCATCTACTCAGATGTGTCCCTTCCTAGCAACCTGAGGAAGCTGTTTCCTGACCACCTCTAACTCCACTTTTATCGTAAATAAAATTTCTTTTCCTTGAACTTTCCTCTAAATTCTTCATGTTGTACTGCCCATTGCTCTTCTCTATGTACTTTACTCCCTTGATCTCATCTAGTCTCAAAACTTGATAGGCCCATGCCTCCCACATTTTTAACTTTACTTCAAGTAAATTTTAACTTCAAGTCAAAATCCAACTGCAAACTTGATATTTCCACTCAGATGTCCAAGAGATTGAACTGCTGATTCAATCTGAATCTTGCTACAGACCTCTTATATTGACAAGTTCTGATCTTGACTGCAACAACCCACTCCTTCCAGTGCTAGATCTTATTAGCTCTCTGTTCAAACCTCTGTTCTCATTACTTGCCCAATGCCATTCCATTAGTCAGTGACTGAGCTGTCCCACAATACTTAACACATGTATGTTCAATAGGATCTAAGATGGTATGTCTAGTATGAGTCCATGCTTGTTAAATAACTCCATATGGATTTGTAAGATGTGCCTGAAACAATATATACCAAATATATTTGCCCTGCGACTTCTAGATACATTATAACTTGATGTTTTTCCTTTTTGTTTATATATTTTACTTCTTCAACAATGAAAATATATTACTTAAGGAAAATACCCGAACAGATTTTGAAAGTTCAGAGTTCCAGATAAACTTCACTTCCTTTAATCATTCTGTTTTATAGTCTCATTCCACAAATTTTGTTCAACTCTGATGTCAGGAGATACATGGCATTTTCAAGCAGATTTCTTGTTACTACTGGCGAGATGGTCTATAGAGCTGCTGCAACTGTATTTCGATACAGTGATATGTTTCTTTCCATTTTACAGTGAGGATATGGAAAGCAGTTGGTGGGTTTATCTTAATCTCATAAAGTAGCATCTCAACAGCAGCCTCCCTTTTCGGCATCCTTAAGTAGAAATTTCCTGAATATAAATACAAAGACCTTTCCTGTCTTATATTCTAGTAAATAACTTTGCTATTTCATCAGTGTTTCAAGAATATTAGGTTTTTCTGAAAGTAAAAGAAAACAAATGTGAACATATTTCTTTCTTCTTAAATAATATAAATGGAAATATTTAATGCTAAAGTGACAGTTTCCTAGTACGAAATATTTCATGTATATTGGCCTCTATCTGTCATAATGAGTGGAATGTCTAGGCAAAGGAAGAGTAGGAGGAATGCTTATGTGTGGAAAAAGAGAGAAATTTCCAGCTTCTGATTATTAATTTGCCTAACTTAGTGCCCTCATTGACAAATACTGCAAATACTGGCACATGGCCTAGAGTCCCAACTTGTGACTGAGCTTTCTTTGCTAAAGGAAGTCTTAATCTGTTGTTCTGAAGTGGAAACTGTAAATCTTTTGTAATGGAGAGAATGACGAAAGAAAAAAATCCCTTCGTTCCCATTCCTTCCATTTCCCTGAACAAATTATTTTGTTTACTTGTCTATAGAATATATTATAGACTCATAGACTTTTTTAAATTATGATCTCCTAAAAGCCAGGTGTTCAAACAAAACATCAAAAGCATTCCTGCTTTTTATCAGCAACATGATATGCTTGGACTTTGCATTTCTTTTTTTTTTTTTTTTTATTTATACATACAAGCTGGGGTACAGGCCAGAGGCGCGGGGCGGCGAGAGGGTTCACCAGAGACAGAGCGAGGAGCAGAACAGGCAGATCAGAAATACACTGCTGAGGGGAGCAGCGGGCGAGGCAGGAGAGGTCTGCCATGCCATGTGGGATTCTCCCTGGCCGGGCCTCGAACTCGCATTGCCGCTGCCGACAGCTCCACAGCGCAGCGCTTAACCGCTGCGCCACTGGGGACTTTGCATTTCTAATAAAGAATTCAATATCAACTGTGTAATGTGACTAACACCATAATAGGACTACATTTGTCTGGCGTTTTGTAATTATCTAAGGGGCTTTCCTATACACAAATTTGATTCTGAAATCAAAGAACTCAGAGAAGTAGATATTGGTATCTATATTTTAGAAATGGTTAAGGGACCTCCCTGGTGGCGCAGCAGTTAAGCTCTGCACTGTGGATCTGTCAGTGGCTGCGGCTTGAGTTCAACGCCCCGGCTGGGGAGATTCCCACATGGCGCAGCAGACCTCTCCTGCCTTGCCCACTGCTCCCCTCAGCAGTGTATTTCAGTTGATCTGCCTGTGCTGCTCCCCATGCTGTTTCTGGTGAACTCTGTCGCCGCCCACGCCCCACGCCTCTGGCCTGTACCCCAGCTTATATGCATAAATAAATAAATCTTTTTTTATATACATACAAGCTGGGGTACAGGCCAGAGGCGTGGGGTGGCGAGAGGGTTCACCAGAGACAGAGTGGGGAGCAGAACAGGCAGATCAGAAATACACTGCTGAGGGGAGCAGCGGGCAAGGCAGGAGAGGTCTGCCGCACCATGTGGGATTCTCCCTGGCCAGGCGTCGAACTCGCGTCGCCGCTGCCGACAGCTCCACAGTGCAGCGATTAACCGCTGCACCACCATGGAGGCCCCATAAATAAATAAATCTTAAAAAAAAAAAAGAAATGGTTAAGATGGGATATAGGATGACAAATCAGCCTACCTAGGTGGATGAAAGAGGAGTTCCTCTTGCAGCCCTTTTAGTAACATCAGTAACATTCAAGTCAATAGGAAATTCTACTTTGTAAATTAGCACACCTCCAGGATCTGTAAGCTAATTTTCTGCAATCAAATCTACATTTGAATTTTACCATAATCCGAAGTCCAATAAAGCTCATCTATACCATTCATTCTTGTTCTTATTAGTTACCCTCATTTTCTCCTTAATCATACCCAAACTGTCCTAGACTTTTCTTACAATTTTTTTTCTACTGCCAACTTCCTTTGAAACAATTTCCACTGTAAAGACAATTTTATTGAAAGTACTCTATTTCCTCATCGTCCTTACAGGACTATACTTCACCTTTGCCTTAACTGAAACCTGCCTTTTTTCCCAAGGATGTCACTTCTCTTGAATCTTGACAAACAAAAATTTCTTATTCTCCCCAACTTTCAACATGCTGAGAGCTATTTTGGAAGTGGCATTCTCTTGGCGTCTAACTGCCAGTTCCCTGTGATTCCATACACATTTGTATGTACCTCCCCATCCTATGCCCCCGATTTTGTCCCATGCTATATAGTAGAAAGCATAATTACCATCATTAACCAGCTTCTAGGCCATTCCCTCAGATTCACAGACAGCTTTAGCAGTCTGCTCACAAATATTGACACACTCTACTGTTATGTCAGATGACTCCCCATCCTCTGCCCTTGGGGACTGAAGTTCAACTGATGGGCTGAATTCCAAAATTTTCAGAGTATCTCAAGGAGGAGTTTTTGCTGCAAAGATTTAAGAAATACCTTATCATCCAATTTTGTTGAATGTGAATGTACTTCTTATTTAGCATTTTCCTCAAAGTTATGTTAAGCTAGATTAGGATTCCTTTTTGTTATCCTAGAAATGGAGTGGTTGATGGGCTCTCTTGTTCCTGGTTAACTAGGACACTAAGGTTATCTAATCATCTCTGCTTTAATGCCTTTTGATTGCCCTTGATTCTAACAGTTTAATATTGGAAACTTCCTCTACATGTAGGCAGGTTTTCTCAGAGTGCATGTGGCTAGAGGGCATCCCAGCTGCAAACTTAGCAAGGAAGATTGGATGTTGAATAAAACCATCTCAGTCATTCTTGGTGGTTCCATTATTTCTTGATGGTTCTGAGACTGCATGCACAGTTCTGTGTAAGGAATAAATTATCTTTCCTTCATGTGGTCCATCATGCACGGGGGATGGGTGCCTGGTGAGGGAAAAGATATCCTATAGGGGTGCCTGGGGCAGAATGTACAGTATAGGAACAAAATGTGTGCCTATGGCCAAGGCAGAAATCTTAAGTAAGACAAAGCCTGCCCACTGGGACAAATTTTCATTACTTTTAATTAAAGATGGGTATTAATCCTAGTGAAATCCTTGTAAGACTCTCAGGATACTCAGTGGTCACTTTTATCAACTGACTACCCAAACAAGAGACTCTTAATTCAGGTAAGGCCAAGCTGTGCAAAAATATGTAATAGCAAAGACAACTCAAAATACTTAGAACTTCTGTTACAGGATTAACAGTCTTGAATCCATTGCTGATGAAAATGATTTGGCTAGGCCAAATCTTGATCTTAAGCTATACTGTCAATATGGCAGCTACTCTCCACATGTTGCTAAATTTAAATGAATTAAAAGTTTTCTTTAAAAAATTCAGCTCCTCAGTCATACATGTCACATTTCAAATGTTCAGCATTAGTATGGTAACCAGTGGCTACCATACAGAACAGTGCAAATTCATGGAACACTTACATCATCGTAGGACATTCTATTGAGCAGGACTGGTTTAGAAGATAGTCTTATCAAGAAACACCATTTGGTGGTTTGATTGTCCACACCAAACAAGCCCTGTCTAATTTTATTATGAATCAATAGAGATTTGAAAATAGAAGCCAGTGAGACCTTAGATTGCGGTGTGAGTTGTAAAGTCTAATTTTTTCAGGAAACACTTTCATTTAGTGAATCGTGGATAATGATCACAGGTAAGGAAACAGAAGCAGAGGTTGTGATGCTTTGTAGTTAGAGCATCCCCTGAATGAAAGTGCCTCACCTGAATGGGTAGAATAAAGTGGTCAGAAACACTTTTGTATTTGCCCACAGGGTGAATTTTGAAACTCAAGGCTGACCTTGAGTTTCAGAACTTCCTTTGGCTTCTGAGCTCCTTACCTGTCTTTTTTTCATTAAATTAGTAAAACTTAGGCATCCTAAGGAGAACGTCAATCTTAGGTTCCCTTTCTGGTTCAAGAGATTCTCAATGCCTTCCTCGAGAACGGGGACCTCCCCGGTGGCGCAGTGGTTAAGCGCTGCGCTGTGGAGCCGTTGGCAGCAGCGACGCGAGTTCAATGCCTGGCCGGGGAGAATCCCATATGGTGTGGCAGACCTCTCCTGCCTTGCCCGCTGCTCCCCTCAGCAGTGTGTTTCTGATCTGCCTGTTCTGCTACCCGCTCTGTCTCTGGTGAACCCTCTCACCTCCCCACGCCTCTGGCCTGTACCCCAGCCTGTATGTATAAATAAAATAAATATTAAAAAAAGAAAAAAAAAAGGGAAGTACGGTTGACCCTTGAACAACACAGGTTTGAACTGTGTGGGGTCACTTACACACCGAATTCTTTTTATCTGTATTCTGCATTCACAAATTCAGCTAACCTCAGATGTCAGTTGATTGAATCCCTGGATGTAAAACCTGACTATTCCGAGAACCAACTGACTACAAATTATGTAGAGATTTTAGATTGCATGGGGTCAGCACCCCTAACCCTTGCATTGTTCAAGGATCAACTACAATTCTTATTAGTCCTGTTTCACATGCCACTAAAGCTTTAAAAGGAAACATGGGAAGGAAAGGAAGTCAATTGAAGAGCAGTATTTCCTGCGTTAGTTTAGGTCGTCTCTCATGGCTTATATATACCATGAGGTTGTAGCTAAATCATTTTCAGCACCCATGTCTTTTTTTTTTATATATA
>PVIJ01001691.1:97551-188357 GCA_004024925.1 Scalopus aquaticus
ACCAATTCACCCGTGATCCATCTCCATGGTCCCTTGTGTTCTTTTCTATTCCATTTTGTGCCCTTTCCCTTCCCTCCCTCCGGCTCCTTCCTCCCCCCCTCCCCCCCCACTGATTGTCTCTCTCCCACCCGGCCTCCCTATAGTCCTGTTATAAGTGAAACCATTCGATATTTTTCTCTTTCTTTCTGGCTTATTTCACCGAGTATGATCCCCTCTAATTCCATCCATGTCGCTGCAAATTGCATGTGTTTATCTTCTTTCCATGCTGAATAGTACTCCATTGTGAAAATGTAGCACATCTTCTGGATCCAATCATCTATTTCAGCACCCATGTCTTTTGAAGTAGACTCACGAACTGAGGAACTACTTGCAATGAAAACTGTTTGAACTCTTCATTTTTAGGTTTTAGGAGAGTGGATGCCAAAGAAAATTGATCAGAGGATAAGGTGACTGTTAAGGAACTTAGGAAGCAGGTCAAGAGAGAGTTGTTAAAAGGAGGAAAGGCCACTATTCAGTCTGACAGGCTGAAAACAACTCGTAGGTAGAGCCAAGAATTAGTTTTAGTAATGATAACCAGGGAAGTTCACTTGAACTGATGTGACAATATGAAGGTGATCACAGGGAATGAAGAAGGAATTTCTAGGGTGGCAATGAAAATATGAGCACTGGACCTTACTTAGTCTTGGATATTTCATTATCTTTTCACAGAAAATAAAAACTCTAGCATCCAACAAATACCTGTTGAATGAACCATCAGGAAGAAAATCACAGTGTGCATAAATTCCTTTATTGAAAATATTGGGATAGCACTGCATTACATATATTCAGTATCCGTAAGTGAAGGGCCACAGATTTTTGATTGGACAATACTGTTTTAAATAGAGAACACAGCATTGGAATATGCTCTCACAAGTATAATATAATGGACTAAACTAGGTAAGAGTGAACTATATGCAAAATGACCAGTTTGTTTATTAATTGCATATGATTGCAAATGGCATAAATGGTAAACATGATCACCATGAGACATTCCTGATATCTCACACCGACACATTATTTAACAAGCAGATTAAGGTGAAACCGCCAGTATGTTGTTATTCAAGAGTTCTCAATAAGTAAACTTGGGTGAAAGCCCACCCAAGCTACAGATTTACAATTTTTAGCATCATTTAAACTTGCATGGAATGTGAATGGAGTAAAATAATCATTGATCTGACAAGAGGCCACTTGGAAATTTGTTCTTCTTTAGAACAGTTTTTTAAAAAGACTCTCAAGGAAATAAGAACTTTTGTTTTTAATGCAGGTATACAAATACTTGTTATTAAGCTTTCCTTTCAAAGATCACTAGAGATGTTATTTATGACAGACCACTTTTCAGCTTTGGCTCTTATTCGAAAGTTTTTTCCATTAAGTCTTTGGCTTTCATAAAAGTCTAGCAATCAGTATTAATAATTATTTTTTAACAGGCTTTCTTATTCTTTTTAAGAAATGTTTTATGATGTGGAAACAGTTTTTAACCTGTTAAAACTGTTTTTTTCCCCAGATTTTGGTATTAATGCATTTCTTTGCATTGCTTTTTCTCCAATAGAAGTGTCAGAAACCAAGACATTTTGATGTTTTTCATTTGATACAAGATATGCAGAAATTAATACACCAGATCCTTTTAAAACAGATGCCTATTTGTTAATGTAAAAACTTGGGGGAAATGCAAAAGACACAATGAAAATAAAGTTTTTGTTATCAACACACAAGTTTAAAAGAAACAAAATGTTTTCTTTTTAAAAGCAGGATTTGTCCTAAGTCTAGGTTCATAGAGTTATTTACTTTTGTAAACACCAACTTAAAGACAGTGAAAAATGGCTTATTCTCTTTTACACAATGATGTCCATAGTAAGTAACTAAAAATGTACCTTTTTAATGACCCATTGGGAAACCAGTCTAAAAAAGTGAAATCAATGAACATTGGTAATGAGTTTTTAAAAATTCAGAATTATGCATATATAGATAGACATATATGCTACTTAAGACCTATCACCCTAAACAATCAGGGCAAAAAAAATTCAATACAAAACTATATAAATCAAATGGATTTGTTGCCAAAACATAGCACAAAATGTGTACATTTATTTCAAGATTTGACACATTAAAAGAAAAAAACTGCCAACACATTTCAGACAATATACTAGAAGTAATAAATAACATAGTTTAAAAAAAATCATTTATTCCCTTTAAGTGCTATGCACCTTCAATTTTTCTAAATGAGACTAATCTTTCCATGGCAAACGACAGTACACTGTACATTTTGGTAATGAAAATTATGTTGATAAATACACAAGGCATGTATATATTTCCACAGTATCTTTTTTTTCACAGTTACCAAAAATAAAAATTGCATTCAACTCATACATCTATAAATACTCTGATCCCTCATTTGGATGGATTTGAAGGACGTGGAAGTATAAAGTTTTCCAACAATCTGGACTTCAACCTTCAGTGTCTGCCCTCCGCATGTGCCCTTCGGAATCTTTCTGCAGTGTGGTCATGCTCTGAGATGATGGCAGAAAGAAAGCTTGATGGAGGGATGAGGCAGTCTGGGCGGATGCTTCATCTTCCAGCCAGTGTTAGAAAGGCTGGTTGAACCCAGTGTTTTTCATGTTTTATTTTAAGGCAGTCTGAATTTCATTCGAATGTCCACACCTCGAGGTCCTGAACTATGAAGTCTTCCTTTTTGGAAAGAATATCATTATTGAAAGTGCTGCAGGAGTTGCTTCGTCCATGGTATAAATCAGCATCTAGCCACAAACCAAACCGTCCCCTAGAAAAGGTTAAAAAACCAAAGAGATGAAAACAATCTTATGTGGCACTTGCTATCCTTCCTTGCCCCATTTTCTTCCCTTTATGCTGCAGACAAGCTCTAAACTGCTGGTAAACCCTGGGTACATTTCCTTTATTTCATTTAAATGAGCAGTCCTTCTTATGTGTCCTCATGTAGACACATAAATAAATCACTTTATCTTTGATTCTTAGTGTCATGTGTTCGGCTACTGTCCTAATTAATCTAAACACACAGACTAGTTAAAATCACCTGACACCAAGGTTTTGGTTACTGGGGTCAAAATAGACACATTGAAGTAACTTAACAAGAAGAAAAAGATCCTTACCCTCCACCACCAAGTTCTAAAGAGCTTATGTCTCCATTGATAAAGTATGAGTTTTCTCCACTCCACTTAAAGACCTTCGGGTAGAAACAAAAGAAAGAATAAATATTTTAACCTGTAGAACTAGCAACGGGGGAATATCAGAATACCTCTGTGTGGAAGAGAACTACCTATTCGCTGAGGAAGCACCTGACCCCAGACTTCTGCCTCACCAGGATGAGATCCCAAAGGAGTAATTAAATGGGAAGGACCTTTCAAGCACATGTTGGTTCTGACCTAAAGCCCCTCCCTGAATCCCAGACCACGCAGAAGAGTTTCCCAGACCCAAGGAGAGACCCTAAGCAGTGTGTGTGCTCCAGCCATAAAGTGCTGACCCAGCCCAAGAGGAGTCCCGAAGAGGTTATGCACCAACTGCTACTCCAGCAACCCCTACTCCCAACCCCACCCACAGGACTAACATTGTGATACCGGGAAGCCAGACAGAGATTCTTCTATTAGGTACCTTGAAATTAGGGCTAAACGTGTAGAGAAAAGTTTCGCCTGTCCCATAATAGTGGTCACTGAACTTGAAAGGATGTGTTGCATATGCTCCAAAAATCTGTCAAAAAACAAAAACCAGAAGTGTTATCTACTTTCAAACCTAAACTTCTCCCCAAAAGGGCTTCTGAAATATTTTAACACCATATCGTTCTGGGATCACAGTATACCCGTCTTTCAGTAAACTAGGTTGGAATTCTTAACCAAAACAAACAAAAAAAAAAAGATAAATAAAACGTCCCCACCTTGCTAACTGGGACCTAAATGACTCAGAAAACTTGTCTGGTCAAAGCCCAGCAACTGTTCCAATTTAAAGATGTTCAAAGTTCACTAAAAAACACATTTACTTTAGTGAATATAGACGATACATTTTGAACATTCAACAACACCAGGATGCATCTTATACACAGAAGTGAGTTCTTGGGAGAACAAAGTCATGTGTTATGTGTTTTATAAATGGAACCAAAGAAAGTGAGAAAACTTTATTAGTTTTCTCCCTTTTGACTTATAAAAGTGAGTTCTTAATATGCTTATTAAAACTATCCTTAACATGATTCACCTAATATATCTCAGTTTGAAATGGCATTTAAAAAAATAATTCCATCTTACTATACCTTTAAATATAATTTTCTAAGGCAGTTTGTTTAAGGAAAGTGCAGAACTCTTCTGGTCTGTCTCTTCCCCTGCAACCAGGAACTAGGGGCTCTGCTCTGGAACTGAGGTTGGACAGTGGCTGCTTCTTTCACAGGAAACATCTTGTTTTATGAGCAGGGTACAGGGCAGGGGTAGAGCGGCTAGTCCTTGTTCCCCTCATGTGGCAGGGAACTTCTGCCCATGGGCAGAGGAGACACCTGACAGATAGCAGGTCCACCATGCTTAAGGTAAGTATCTGCTCTTAAGTAGGGGCTGGGTGGGGAAACACAGACTCCTCCTCTAGGCCACCACTACCTGGAATTTAGCCATTGAGACAAAGATCTTGGGCGGGGGGAAGAAGTGCTAGGCGCACACTCTCTAGAAGAGGGATGTCATAGCACCTGCTTGGAGCTAGGGAGAAAGGGTGTAGGGTAAATGAAGTTATCAGGTTTTCCCGCCCTCCCACCATTAGCATCTATGATAGACCCCTGCGGTCCTACACGCATGCCTGATGGTGGGCGCCTTAAGTGGTGTGTGGGCATGCATGAGTGGGTGTACCTGGGCCTGGAGGCAGGGCATACAAGAGCAGAGTCAGCAGAGAGAGGAGAGAACAGAGGACATGGTGGCAGAGAGACCACGAGAGAACTCCAGAGAGCCCAAAAAGAGTAAAGATTCACCAGGGGCTAGGAGGCCTGCAGTCTCCTGGCCTCTTGTCCCCACTGCCTGCCCCGCACCTGGCTGCCTCTCTACAAATGCTGTAGAAAACATTAAAAGCCTGAAAAATCCACCAAGGTCCCCAGGATGCCTCCTTTACCCATCTGCCTGGATCATAGAAAACCTGCTCCATGCCTTCCTGGGCCCCATCTTCCTGTCTACAGGTACCTAAAGAGTGCAGCATCCATCAATCTGGAGATTATACTGTCCCACGGAGGAACACAGGTTGGGGCCCAAGTGCCACAGAATCTCACAATTATTATTAAGAGTTATTTGATGTCATTGAATAAATGTTTCTTCTTGTATGCCCTTGGGACAATTCCAGAGACATTAATGATTATTGTTTCTATAATTTCCACCAGTTATGGTTGTTTCGAAGATTCTGCAGGTCTCCACATTGCTGTCTTTTTGTATATGTAATATTTTTATGTTATAATTTTACATAATTCATTTTCAGATAAATTTACATACATGTTCTATCATGTCTCAAACACAGTAAGGCCACATTCTTGCCTTGGGGGCTGATGGGGTGGGGAAAGTGGAGTCACCATCCAGGTGTCTTCAAACAACACAAGTGCCTCCAGGGAACAGATTCAGGAAAACTCCACCCCTGACAGAGTATAACCTTCAGGTGTGGCCCTCCTTTACTGCTCTCCTGACAGGATGCTGGGTCAGACTGTGCTTCAACACCTACTCTGTGCAGCCACCACATGCCCCAAGTTTGATATCTTTTGTTAAGCAGGAGAATGAATGTATAGTTATGGTGAGGACTTGTGAATGGTTTAAACCATCTAGTCAATCTCATCTAAAAGACAGTCCCCAACTCACACATTTCACTAAATCACTAAGTAATTCCATTTTAATTTTTAACTTGACTCTGCTCACTATTCATCTTGGATCATTATTAAAATATTATCAATCAGGACATAATCAAAGTAACAATAATAACTAACACTCCTCCCTCCCCCCACCCCACACACACCTCTTCAAGACTATTATACTGTCCCAGGGAGGACCACAGTCGAGAAAGACAGTGCCGTAGGTACGCTCATCTCTCTGTTAATTTTTCCTAAGACAAATTATGACAGCAAAGATTGATTTTTCGAAATCGATCCCAGTTCTATGACTTCACAGCCAAGTTCTCCAGTGCTTAATCATGCACCACTCTGAACAGGCATTCATTTTTACATTTGCTTCAGCTGTTTAGTAAAAGTTGTTTCCTGGTCAGGAAGAATGACATCTACATCTTTAACATGTTAAGTATATGTGAAACTCACTATGAAATCTGGATGATGGAGTTCATTGTACCATTCTCTCCACTGTTGTGCAGATTAAGAATCTTCACATAGAAGTGTTTTCTATGACAGGGACAAGCCTCACCTGATTATCCATATCTTTAATGACCAATAGGACCGGGCTGTCCAGCGACGCTGACTTCCGGTACAGGGTTTTCAAGCTAGTCCCGTGCTCTAATGTGCTATATGCGAGTCTCCATGGATACCCTTGCACCCTTGCTGGAAGGCGCCGTGCCAGCTATGGAGCCAGAGATGGAGATGTAAATTTACCGTATGCCCACAATCACTTATGAACTTGCAACACAAAATAAGTGTCTGTGGCTCAAACTCAAAATCACACTTATAGTGTTCCCTTTTATTCTGGCAAATGCTTGCTGCTCTGAACCAAGAAAGACAAGGAAAAGTCACTGACAGTGTTTACTCTGATGCCCAGAGCATGTATTTCCAACCCCTCGGGGGTCTGGCTGAGGGTCACGATGCCACTACCCATTTGAAGATGCAGCACGTGGCTTGATAAAGAGATACGAGTTAGATACATGCTCTCTCCCCTTCACACTTCAAGCTGACTTTCACCAAATAGTTCATGTTTCTCTAATTGTTCTTTCTAAAGCCTGATAGACTCAGAGGTGCTGACAACTGCAGATCTCCACAGAAGAGCAAGAAAGCAGTTGTTTTACGCTACTAGAGAGGTGCAGTCTGCCCTCATCCTACCTGTATCTTTCACTACATTCATGTTTGGCTTAAACTTGGCTGCCATAATTATCAGTAATGCATATCTCTTCAAAAATACTAAGAAAGGATGCTATGAAATGGAGCCTTCAGAATGTTTAACATCCATTCTAGTAGCAGCATAACCTCATGTCTGTAACTGCTCAGACTAATTTCTTGACTTTCCTGGGCCTTCACTCATTTGTAAGTTGAGGGAGTTTAACTTGATAAAATTCCTGAATAATAGAAAAATAGAAATTCAGGTTTTTAAGCTGACTGGTGGAGTAAGTGTAAGAGATTCTACTGTAGCATTTCATAAAATTAAAGAAACAGTTTCAAAAAATACAAATTACTCAAAGAAAACTGCATAAAAAGGGAAATTTTTCTAGTGCTAGACAGTTTTTATTAAATAAATTGAATGTGTTAGGTGTCTTTTATTGAGCCCCATAAATGGGAAACACTGGAACTCTACAATGATTACTAGGAAAAACTTTTAAAGTGAGTTATACCTATGGTGAGACACTTTAAATAGTGTTTTTAAGACAAGAAATGACTTTTCATTCAGGTTTGGGAGGGATGACCAACCCCTTGCCTTCCCAAGAAGTGGGAAGGGAATTCTGCAGACAAAGGGACACCAGTCTTGGTTAGGTTCTTAGTGTTCTCCCTTCAAAACTTCCTCATCATCTACCACAACAAGCAAAGCACACGTGGTGGGGATGGAGAAGGTGCTTTGAGGCCCCGAAGTCCTCTCCTACGTCCCCAGGGAGAACCCACCTGCTCAATGTGCATGTTCTCCAGAAGTGCGCTGTGGGGCTGCAGAATCGGCAGCGCCTCCTCGTCGTCATCCTCGTAATAGCTGCATGTACTCTTCCTGCGCTTTGCCTCCTCAACTGTGATGATCTGAAAGACAAAGAAACCAAGCAAAAGGGTGTATTTGCTTTACCTTCACCTGCTAAAAATGACCTCATATACACAACTGCCTGTAACAGGTGGCGTTTTAGCAGCAAGACCTAAATTGAACTGGGACTTTGGGGAAAAGGGATCATTTTTCAATTTTAGAACATATGCAGAATTTAACATAGTACAGCGAAGGCGCTTCCTATGCACAAGTTAAAGCTGCAAGTTTTCCACTTTTACTATGGCGGCCAATTGCTCACTCTGAGTGAGCAATTACAATGTGAGCAGTTATAATGACTTTTGCATCACTGAAAACAAAACATTAGAGTCAGACATAACAAAACCTGCCAGATAACATACTACTCAAATTTTCAAAATGCACAATGGTAGATATAAATCTGTCATTTGTGCTAGATCATCCGAGGCGGATTGACAGTTAAGGAAATTAGCCTATAGATTTTATTATCTTTTCAGGAGGCTAATTAAATAAAATATTGTCAAAGAAGCACAAATCTGGCATTTTAAAAGTATTTAAAAAAGCACATATTTTTGGTGACTCCGTCTTTAACTCAGGTACAAAGGAGGCTATGGAAGGAAACAAATACAGATTTTTTATTTCAAAGGAAAGGGGCAAACACACCATAGTCCTTTCAAACACGAATAAAATACCTGCTACTATTGAAATGTCAGCCCAGTTCTTCCCATCTGAGACATGATTTCAAAACATACTAAGTAGAGATCTCTAAGGCTTCGTGGGTACCTGACTAACGCTCAGGGACTCCACCTTACCTTCACAAAAGGCTCTTGGTCAGGTCTGGCACAATAGAAAATCTGAATGTCCAGAGGCAATCTGCGAACTCTCATGGCGAGTGGTGCAGACTGCTTGCTCTCTAACACAGAACAGGTTTCGTGACTATCTGCCTCCACACCACGCTTACTTATAGCCACGCTGAGCTACAACTGTTTTTGCTGTATCTAGTTTCCTGCATGATTAAGTTTCTGTTTCCCTTAGGAGAGGGTTCAACATTTCTACAGGAACACACCCAAATTAGGATTTAGAGCAAACACACTTCCTGTCAGGCTAAGCAGTGAGGCTGTAAAATGTAAAACACTTTCACCTTTGAATAGTGGTTTCCTAATAGTACAACAAAACCCTATTGTTCAGGTTTTTCTTTTTCTCCGTACACTTTTCTTCCTATTTGTCCTTTGGCTAAGCTGTTTTTTTTAGCCCAGCCTTTCCTGTGTTTGTACAGTACTCCAAAGCTGAACCTCCATTTTAAACTTGATGTATATTCCTGGTCATCAGTTTGAATCTTACAAAAAGGATGAAAAGGAGCCTTTACCGAGGTGGAGGTACTTTCACTACACTGAGAACAAAGGCATTTCACTTCAGACCTATGTCATCTTTATTGGGTGTGAGGAACTTAAAAGAATGGGAGAACATCTGGTTTATATGAAACTGAGAAAAATGCTACTTTAGATGCCATTTTTTAAACAGCTGAAAAGTAATACTTTCTTACCTTTTAGAATGTTAACCTTAATGACTAAGAAGGATGATGAGTACTCTTCTACTCCCCAGATCAAATGTCAGGGAGTTGGATCGATTTTCAGTGATCTTTCTGTGACTTTTCCAGATCCAAAATGGTATTTTGTTCTCAGGGACTACTGAGAGGACTAGGGTGCAAGTCATAGCTTATCCTGGGGGTAAGTTACAAAGAGGACTTTGGAATGTACCTAGCAACCAGTCCTAGGTCAGCCAGAATTTATTCACAATGCAAGCACCCACACACAGTTTGGACCAAGGGAACACCATTCCTTCCCATACCTGACACTTCATGACAGCTATTTATTACATGCATTCAGTATGATGGTGAGTGCCAGGTGCTTTGACACAAAGCAGTCTGTGGTCTTGAGTGGGTGAGAGGACAGTAGAGTGGCATTTCTGAATAAATGAATGTCATTCCATGTGACATGAGCGCTCACTGTGGGGCAACCTTGGGAATTCTGAGATGGACTGGAGGTGTAATAGGAGGGTAAAGGATCGGTATTGAGGAGAGAGCCAGGTGAGCATAACAGGAACACAGAAATAGTCTGTGTTCTAACCTCTCCATGGTTTGAGAAAGAGAAAAAGGGAAGTAGAGACAAGAAATGAAGATATATTGGGAGAGAGCAAAAGTAGAGAAAAATGAAGAATTCTGAGTGTTCTTCAAAATCATCTAGGAGATTTTAAATTTACAGATTCTGACATTTCTCTGCTGGACTTATTGAATTAATCTCTATCATGGTGAGGGGCTAACATTTAAGGTTTTTTTGTTTTTGTTTTTTAAGATTTATTTTTGCATACAAGCTGGGGTGCAGGTGAGAGGGTTCACCAGGAAAGGAGTGGGGAGCAGAACAGGCAGATCAACCGAAAAACACTGCTGAGGGGAGCAGCAGGCGAGGCAGGAGAGGTCTGCTGTACCATGTGGGAATCTCCCCGGCAGGACTTTGAACTTCGTGCAGGGCCGCCAACAGCTCCAGAGCACCGTGCTTAAGCTGTTGCGCCACCAGCGAGGCCCGCTAACACTTAGTTTTAAAAAAAGTTTCCATGTGGCTGGTTTTGATGATTGGACAGATGGATAATGATTACTATGTTCAATGGGAGCCATTGAACATTTTAAGCAAGGAAGTATATGATCACGCTTCTGTACTTAAACATGTTAAATAGCATGAAATTTCTATAGTACTTTTAAACATGATGAAGGAAATATTAGAAATCATTAAATAGTGCTAAAAATCTATTAAAATATTACCTATCATATATCACTAAAATTACAGATTGAGTGGAATTTATACTGATACTACAAGGCCATCTATATATAAAAGCATTGCAAGAAAATGTTAGAAACAAAAACATTAAGTAAAAGAGAGCAAACTAGCAAAAGTCTGTCAAAAATACAAGAGACAAAGAGTGAATATCTTTAATCATAAAAAGCTGAAACAGTGTAAATGAAATTATGTAGTTTCCTTTAGGAAAATGAGCAAAGGAAATGAGTGGGCATCAAAAAGAAGGAAAAAACAAAACTGGCATGCATATACACACACACACACTCTATCCCCAACAGTAATAAGGAAACAGAAATTAACCAAGTAACGAACATTTTTAGAAAGGAATAACAACAGTACAGTGTGAAGGGCATTCCTTACACTGCCAGCAAGTTGACTTAATGCTATTTAAAAAATAAGTACCCTATAACAATTACTTTCACTTCCAGGAAACTAAAAGTTGCTAATCATTGCACCCTAGTGAACAACGTGGACAAACACAGCTATTCCCAAAAGTGGGGAATTGTTAAATTATAATCAAGATTAAAAATATCATACAACCATTAAAAAAGAGGCTGAAAATCTTTGATACAATCCTCAAATATATCAAGTAAGGGAAGTCATATACAAAATGATAGAGCATAAATCCATTTTGCAAACATGAAATTCAAAACTCAATCCCTACCACCACCTAGAGAGCTCCTTAAACAGAGAAAAAGTCAAAGGAATCATACAAAAGTGTTAAATGTGCTTGGGTATTATTTAAAGTTTTTCTGATTGTTCTTTTCTGTAATTTTCAATTTCAATAGAAAGCAGGTATTACTCTTATAAAATTAGAAAATAAAGCTTATTTAAAGAGCTTGCATATGGGACAATGAATTGTTGGTGGGTTTAGGACCTACAGAGGTACCCTTGGGAGTGTGAGTAAAGGGTGCAGACAGGCTGACTAGGGCAGGGGTGGTAGCAGAAAGTGGAGGTCCCTGCATCCTCTAAATTAAAATCGACAGGACTGACTGGAGATGACTAACTAGATGTGCTGATGAAGAAAAAAGAAACAGGTGATGTCCAGTAAGCTTCTAGGAAAATGTAAGTTTCCTCTTCCCCACCCACAGAGTAGGAGCGACGCTGCTATGATGCCTTGTCCTACTGGAAGGGAGCCTGGCGAGCCTTATTCTCACTGCAGTTTGCACTCTTTCTTCAATGTGGAAAGAAAGTAGGGTTAAGGTGGCCTGAACAGTTCAGAAATCCTCTCTCTCTAGTTTTCTATCCAGATGTTCCCAGTATCAACAAGAGTACTAGGTGCTTAGAACAAACCAACCCATTTCTTTCTCCTTTCCATCCTGTTTTCTTCCTCTTCCATTACAGATCTAGAGACCACCTGCTCGAGAGTTTTGTCCTTTCCTTCATTCTCAGGGTCTGGGTCTGAGGCATTCTGGGGCAGACTGTCCAAGCACACCCTAGATCCTGAAGCTGACCTTTCTCTTGCCACATGTTTCTAAATGAACTTTTATTAGTTCATCAAATGCCCCCATGCTCTCTGTTTGTTCCCTGAGTCTTTCTCCCCACAGATTTTTTTCTCTAACTAGGACATTTTTCATAGCCCAACTGCCTATATTCCCACTTTTGTGATCTCAGCTCAGCTCACTCCTGGGCAGCTCTCCTTGCTCTTCTTGGCTCAGTGCAGGCCCTGGCTACCAGCTCCTCCACAATTGGCAGCATTTCCCCTGCAAAGGCAATTAGCTCTATAGAGTGTCAATGATTTATCTAAACTCCTTGATGCTAAACTCTGCTTATCTCACCCACCGTGCCCCTAGCATGGGAAGAGCTTGGTAAGTGCTCTAAAAATGATGGAGTGCTTTTCAGGTCAAATTTTGGAGCCTTAATTTCATCCTGTATATAAAGTGAACCCAGCAGCAGTTTTTAAAAGTGGGAGTGAAATAACTCACCTATAAACATTATGAGGTTGGGGACCATCTTTATTATGCTTGTCACTGCATCCAAGGCACCTAGCATAGCATCTAGCATTTAGTTGGTGCTCAACTATTCACTAATGAATAGTCTTTTTAGAAGAAAACTCCAGCTAAGCTGTGGGGAACGGACTGTACTGGGAAGGCTCAGTGTGGTGAAGTCAGTAAGGTGTAATACACACAAACACAAGTAAAGCTGTATCATTAGGAAGGTTTACAGAGTCATTCCCGAGGAAGGATGTGAAGAGGGAAAAAGAGAGCAGATGGTGATGTAAATCTTTCTAGTGTGGGGCCTCCCCGGTGGCGCAGTGGTTAGGCACTGTGCTGTGGAGCGCTCGGCAGCAGCGACGTGAGTTCAACGCCCAGCCAAGTGGATTCCCACAAGGCATGGCGACCTCTCCTGCCTCGCGCGCTGCTCCCCTCGGCAGTGTATTTCCATCGATCTGCCTGTTCTGCTCCCCACGCTGTCTCTGGTGAACCCTCTCACTGCCCCATGCCTCTGGTCTGTACCCCAGCTTCTAGTGTGGGCAATAGGGAGAGAGATACAAACATTTGCCACAATGAAAACTCTGGGGGAGGCGGGAAACAGAACCCTAGAGAGAGGCAAAGGAAGCAGATAAAGTCAGCTGGGAATAGTCAGCACTCAGGTGGGCACTAAGGACAGAAGACAATGTGAAGTCATCTAAGGATGATGGGCTAGAACATGAATAGAAACTTGGGGAGAATTCACATAAGAAGATGTGAAACATGAAAACATTCTCTGGGGAAGAAAAACATGTAAGAGGAGTAAGGCAAAGACAAGGAGAAGAGCAGAAAGAAATAGAGAAAGTGAGGTGAAGCTGATCATGGTGTGTGCAAGTCAAGGGGAAAAGAGCTTTAGAGTTGAGTGATAGCAGCTGCCAAATTCATGCATTGTGGTGAAGGGTCTCTCTGACACAAGAAAGTAGCTTCCAACAGAGGAAGAAAGACATTTCCCTCTGTAACTTCAAAGGTGCACACAGAATCTAATTTATTACCAGCCAGTCACGTGGAATCTGGACAAGAGTATTCAAAGGGAGGCTCTTTTAAGGTCCATAACAGTTTATCCCCCTCTTGACTGCTTACCTCCCAGCTCTTAGTGGTCGGCTCACTGAAGAAGTTGTCGATCATATTCAGTTCTTCCTTTTCCACCACCACAAAGCCTTGCTCTTTGGCATCTTTCCCATAGACATCAGGAGACCATTGAACAAAGAACGTGTATAAGTGATCCACCCTGAAAAACACATTCGTCATAGGAGTTACCACCAAATCCACTTTCCTGGCAGGCACTGGAAGAGACCTGGGCACGTAACCTATCCCTTTTCTACTTGGCAAATCCATTTTGTAAATTGGGAAGTTTGCCAGTATGGAGATGATTTCCTCTACTGCATTCCAAATGCAGAAAATAAATCAACAGATGAAAGTAGAAGTCCACAGACACCAAGAAACTATCTCCAATCTGAGGAAAAGATCAAAGAGATGGGACATAAAACAACAAAATACAATGATATATATATATATATCAAATGTTTCTCACTGGGGTTCACTGACTTTATTTACACCCGTATTCATTAGGGAAAAAAACTGAAACTAGCTGCGAATGAAGTATACAATATTCCAGTGCGTCTTTAGATTGATGTGCTATCAAAACTTTAGTAAAACATCTTTAATAAGAACATGTTAAGTATAATACCAACTACTATCTTAACGTCAGAAAGAGACCTAATTTTATTGACATGGGAATGTAGTTTGCCTCCCGTTTCTCTGTTCTCTTCTACATATTTGACATCTGCAGTTTCTGAAGCATCTTTTCAGACTTAATCAATAGAGAAGTAGCTAGTTCCTGAGCAGTGAAATCGAAGCTCTGTATCCCAGAACCTGTAATACCCCTCCAGGTATGAGAAGCATACCTCTCATCTTAGGACTCACCCCTCCAACCATGACAGCAGGGGACTGGTTGAGAGACTGGATCAAATGATGCTTTCTTAACTACAAAATTATAACCCTAATAATTACTGTTTGGGATAATGTTAACTTATTGCTACTTTTAAGTTATAATTATTTAAAATGTTATAACACTATTACTATAGACTGAATGTTTGTATACCGTCCCCCCCGCAAAAAAAAAAACAAACAAAAAACCCTCATAATTGAAACCTAATCCTCATTGTAGTGGTATTGGGAGTTAGGACCTTTGGAAGGCACACAGGCCATGATGGCGGGGCCCTTGTGATCGATATTTAAACACTATAAACGATCTCACAGAGTTTATTAGCTCTCTTTCACAAATACATGGTAAAAAGACAGTCATCTATGAACCAGGATGCTGGCTTTTACCAGACAGTGAATCTGCCAACACCTTATCTTGGACTTCCCAGTCTCTAGAACTGTGAGGAAGTAATTCCTATTGCTTATATGCCACCCAATCGATGGTATTTTGCTTTGGCAGCCTTAATAGACTAAAACAAATGTTAATGGGATTGAAATAAAAAAGAAATGTCACCTACAATTCTGATATCCCAATGGATCAAAATGCTTTTTTTTTTGGTTTCTATATGCATGTAGGTTCTTGTCGGCAAGTATACAATTTTCTTTTCATTTTAATCAGGGTCAAAACATATCTGTTTGTTCTACATAATATTAAATATTGCACATTTGCCATGTTGCTCACCTTTGCACTGATTTTTAACGACTACTTTTCATGAAAATAATAAACCATAATTAGTCTGGTTATTTAGCTTGGTTGTACAAATAATGTTACAATGAACATCCTCATGGTCTATGCCTTTCACCATCTTTTGAATTATTTTCTCAAGATTAGTTCCCAGAAAGGGGATTAGTGGGCCAAAGGGCATGATTTTGTAGCTTGTGATTCATCCTGACAACCAGCTTTTGAAAAACTGACTAGTTTACGCTAACACCAGCATTATAGCTTGGGTGTGTTTTGTAACAATCTTACTTATTCTGTTTAAAAATGATTTTATCATGTCAGTTTTACCTGCCTTCTTATGCATTTCTTTGAGCTTTAGTGTTTGAACATTTTTTTCACGTGTTCTTTCCAGCTGCAGCTTTCCTTTCATAGACTGGCTCTTGTTATCAGGGAGTCACTATTTCTTTTCAAATTGTGGGAGTCTTCAAATAATGTAAACATTAGCCTCTACCATATGTGTTTCTAAGCTGCTATTTTCCTTTTTATGTTAACCATGTCTTCTCTTCCATAATACGGAATTGCCAAATTTCATCTACACCAAAGGTATATTTCCTTTGCGATTCCCACTACAACTTGAGAACATGGAAAGCTGTCACCCAAGACAAGGCATATATTAGCATGCATGATACACTACCATTTCTATTTATAAAAAAATCAATTATAATTGTACATGGATGTAACAGTTAATTATATATGCAAACTTGGCTAGGTTTGGTTTTCTGTGTGTACATATCCCACTGGTTCTGTTTCACCTTACTGGTTCTGCTTCTCTGGCGAGCATTGACTAGCACAACCAACTTCTCTGAAATATTATTTAACAAATTTATCATAATGGTTAGTCCTAAGGAGTGGAAGGGGTAAGAGAAAGATGTATTTCTATCATACATATCTTCAATTTATTTTCATTTTTGGAATAAGTAGCAAGATTTTATGGTTCAAGCACCAAAATTATATTTTCAAAATCATATCATGAAAAGTTTCCTTCTTACATCCCTGCCCACCACATTTATTCCCATTCTTTCCCCCTACAGGTGATTGTTTCAATAGTTTCTCATGTTTTTGTAGCTACTTAAGGCAATATAAATTAATATAAATATATATTATTTTTGTCTTTTATTTCTACAATGGATAACACTATTCCTTATTTGCTTTTTTCACTTAATATTGTATCCTGGATCTCTTTCCACATCAGTATACAGATGGCTTCCTCATTCTTTTCTAGGTAAAGTACGTGGTACTTTACTGTGTGAATTTACCATAGTTTATGTAATTATCACCTAAGTTACATAAACTATGGACACTTGGGGTGTTTCCAAGATTGTGCAACTATTATGAATAACTTCATACTGAGTCATTTCACATGTATACAGGTAAAAGTGTAGGATATAGTCCCAGAAAAAGAAGTGGATTAGAACAGTTCACTTACAATTTTAATACATAATCCCTTATTGCCCTTTTTAGGGATGACAACATTTTTCTTTTTGTCTTCCCACAGCAATATGTTTACTCATTTGAATTATTTTTTTCACACACTATGAAATTTCCTACTAAAACTTTACTTAGAAAAAAACGAAATAAATCGCCAATCCGGAGAGGTTTGATAAGTATATGATTCTAACATTTAGTTCTTTAACACTTAAAATTGAGACCATCTTAACTATATTTTGCAATACAGTTGAGAAAACAACATGCTCTAACTTTTGGGGGAAAAAAGATATCTCTTATATGATAAATACCTTGTCAGAGGGCTTCCTTATTATTTATTAACTAGCATACTTAAAAGAAAGTAGAAGTTTGAGCCTCCCTGGTGGTGCAGCAGTTAAGCGCAGCGCTGTGGAGCTGTCGGCAGCAGTGACACAAGTTCAATGCCCCGCTGGGGAGATTCCCACATGGAGTGGCAGACCTCTCCTGCCTCACCTGATGCTCCCCTCAGCAGTGTATTCAGGTCAATCTGCCTGTTCTGCTCCCCACTCTGTCTCTGGTGAACCCTCTCACTGCCCCCACACCTTTGGCCTGTACCCCAGCTTGTATGCATAAATAAATAAATCTTAAAAAAAAAAAAGTAGACGAAAGTAGACGTGGTCCCTGACACCTGGGAGCTAATCTGGTCCTATCGGCCAGGCCCTACTGTTGCTAGGAGCTGGCCTAGTATTCATAACCAGGCCCTGTAATCTCTAGTTAAACAATTTGACAGAACGTCAAAGTCAGACAAGGGTACTTTGTCCATGATGAATCACAACAAAAGTAAGACTACTGTGAAGTTGAAGTCCCACATCTGAACACAAATGAAAACCTCAACATTGTCCAGCTACAAACATAACTAAACGTGCCTCTAATCTGCCCAATAAAATGACTGTGCTTCTTACCAATTACAGCATTTACCTCACTAATCTTCCCTCTTTTTAGATAGTATCTTTAATGTGATAGTCAATCAGATAATTAGCTCTGCTTCTCAACAGCTTCCACTCCACAGTAAAGTCCTTCCACCTTAAGTCTTTCCTGAATCACATGCCCAAACCTACAACTCCTTTCCAATACCCTCTTACTGAGAAGGCCCATGGTTCCATGGTCTGATGGCTCCTTCACTTCAAGGAGTCAACTCCTATTCAGCTCCAGGTATGTTCACGGTGGTTTCTAACAGAAGGGCACTGCTTCCTTCAATAACACTCCCTGAATAGCTACTATGTGCCAATGTCCCTGGAGTTTACCTTTTGGAATATTACAGCTAGAAGGGTCACTGGATATCATTTAATTCTACTAATGTTCCTTAGATTAAGGAGGTCCTGAAATCAACAACCAGCATCACAGCAAGGACAAGATCTGAGGTAGAATCATGGTTCTTTCAATCACACTAGAGTCCTCCCCTTGCTCCCTACTGATTTCTGAATCATCCCAGTCAACTTCATGGTTATGACAGCAGACACATTTTGGCTCTTGGATCCACTTTCCATAATGGACTGCTCCTGGGTCCTCTAACATTTTACTCTCACAGGGGAAGTTTTTGCACAAGCATGAAAACCAAAGAAATATTCTGGGAAATATTAGAAGCTCATGATACATATTCCTGTACAAGCTACTGCAAGGGAATGAGAGATAAGGCACAGATTTGGAGTTAAGATTTAATTTCTTTTTAGACATTATTAGAAAATGTAAGTTGTGAAAATTGCAGTCAACAAAAATTTAAAGAGAGTGTCTATAGTAGTAATTGCCAGTCACTTCACTTTTTGGTGATAAAGACATTACATTGGCTGTAATTATGTAAATGTAAGGTAAATAAGACTTATTATTCTGGAGAAAGATATAAGTTGATATTCTTTGCTTGATGACGCTTCTATAACACATTGGGTGGATGTTTGGAATGGGAGGTGGGAGAGACAAATTTGTACACGGTCTACAGAGTTTTCTGGGAATGGGAAATCTCGTGCATATAACCTTTTTCACAGTTAAAGATGATAAGGGCATCTCTGATCTCTAAGGTGGTCCTAATAGAGGCAAACCCATAGGAAATAACACCACCTGTTCTCTCTCCCCATCTTTCTTGAAGAAAGTTTTCAAGAGGGTGGAGGAGTGGTCTGGTCTAGACTAGTGAGGTAGGATTCATATGAGTGCAATAGGGTTAATTTGGGTAAGACTTAGACCAGGCCCACAGTGGTCACGCTATGGAAGGAAATATCTATATACATACATGTGAAATTCTTAGGCTCTGTCACAAGGGGGGAGGAAGTGAGGGAGAGGGGTTACAGCAGTTAAAACCCAGCCTAACGCATTCTTGCCCGAGGTACCATTCTGCATAAAAGAAACAACTCAATCCTGGGCAGGAAAGTGGGCTGTCCATGTGAGGAGACTTATCCCAAACCTCTTCTCTCAGGACCACCAGGTTTCCAGTTACTGGTGAATTAAGCGTCTGAGTTTGTAGTCAGTAAGTGGCCTATTCTGTGGCCGCCAGCCGTGGGCCAAGAGCAGATGGGGCAGCCCTTTAAGCTGAGTAAGCACTAGGCTTACTAGACTTACCACCGGATGAAAGTCTGTAGGCAAGGAAAGGAAGGTTATTCTAAAAATATCACAGGAAAGAGGCACAGAGTTACAAAAAGTTTTACTAGTAAGCAGAGATGTGCAACATTGGTAGATTATATCAGTCACCTAAAAAGAAATGGCCCCCTGGCTTGGGGACCTTGCGTTGCACAATAATTCCAAGAGCCATGTCTCACTATCCCCAATTTAAAGACAAGCAAACTGAGGCCCGGCCTTGAATATCGTGCCCAGACATCCTTGAAACATTCCATCCGATCTAAGTCTCTTTTATGTACCGGAATCCTGAGGGACACATGCACATTTTTGTATGTGCCACAGTTAGAGGTCTTGTAGTACAGATGAAATATTTCCTTAATTTCCTTATTTCTTAATGAAGCTTAAGCAATATTAGTGAGATGCCTTGGGTGGCCCTTTGGGCACGTGCTGCCCATTTGTCATTCCTGCTCTTGCCCCTGTCATCGGGAGGCACAGAGCACTGGCGTGCAGGCACTGGGCCCCGCCAGTCAGTGCTGTGCTCGGGGAACTCCACTCAAGCCTCCTGTCCCTGCTTCAGGGAATGGTTCTCCACTAGCCAAGGCAGACAGGGTAGCAGCCCGAACAGACTCTTTCCTCTCTCGGGTGGTGAACTCTGTTTCTGCACTCTGCATAATTAACTATTTTTGGAAAGCCTCAGGTGAGGTGAGATGGGAGATCTCAAAATCATGTTCTGTTGTACATTAGGGCACTCTGATGGGAAATGTCCCGGTCTCTTTGCTCAGTCAGGGCACTGGCGCACCCCAATTTCCCTCTACAATAGCCTTGCACATAACATTTCTTCACCTCTCCTGTAGAGAGGACCTTCATACCATGTGGCTCTGAGAAAAAACAGAAGTAACGGAGAGCTAAAATGACCTTTCCAAGAGAGAAAATTAAAGTTCATTTGGAACCAATCCGAGTATGCAATTCTAAGGTCCCTCGAGACCAAGTGGAAGGAATCACTGCGATTCTTCCCAGCTCTACTTTTGCTCATTTCTCCATCCCTTATTTATGCTCTTTTTGCTATGGAATTGTAGAGAGGGGAAGAGGATATGACTTCATATTTTCTCCTTTTAGAGTAAAGTGGCCTTAAGTTTATTTAATTCTTGGAAAGGTTCTTTTTTTTTGGCCTAACTGGGTTTTCCTAGGGTTTAGTTGCCAGAACTCAGCCCTGCCTTTTGTCAACAGTTCTCAAGTTCTGAAATTCCCCTTCCTTGTCCCTCAGCCTCCACCTTTCTGACCCCACCACTCCTCTCACCTTGACCCTCCCACCCCACCCCTCTTCACCCAGCAATTAGCTCTTCCTGGATTCACATATTTCCAGGCCAATTTCCATCTCACCCCCTCTGGCGGCACCTAAAGGCCCACAGCTTTGCTTCTTCTACTGTACCTGCCCTTCCAAACACCTTCCCCCAGAAGACAGAAGAAACACAATTATCTCTAACTCAGGATGATGGATGTTGCCGGGTTTGCCTGCTCATGCTTAATGGACCCACTACATGCCAAAGGCGCCCACACTTGGCTAGGAAAATCCTCCCACGTGGGGCTCCTGCTCAACTCTAACTCTATTCCTTTACAAACCCACACTAGCTATTGCACACCACTGTTTTTGCGAGCTCCCCACCTTGCTCGCCAACCTGACTTCCTCTGACCAGAAGATTCTGCTGCACCTTTCTGATGATGCTCTCTCCTCTGCTGTCCCCATTAAGCTCTCTCTCTTCAGAAGAAGGGAATCCTCCTCTTCAATTTTAATCCTCCTCTCTGGACTTCCCACAATCCTGCTCCTTAGTGAATTTCCTCCATCATTTCCACCCCAACTCTCTTATCATTTCCATCTCTTTATCTCAGTCTTAACTCACAAATCTATATGCAGCTCCCATTCTTCAAAAAGAAAAGCCCCTGATGGGGTTTTGTTCCTAAAGCTCCCTTTCCATTCCTCATCTGGTCATTAGAGTGCATTGTTAATATTTGGGTTGATACATTTTCCAGCTTGTTTTATTCCTGAATTCTTCTGTTCTGATCTTGTTCACCTTTTTAGTATATGCTGTTTGTTAAACTGTCATAGGTATTTTCTGGAAGAAGGAAGAGTTTTACAATCTGTTCCTTCTCTCCCTACCTTTGGGATGCAGACTGTCTCCGAAGTAGCCTTCTATTGTGATAGAAGTCACAACTATCAAACTCAAGTCTTTTAGTCAATTTCTGTATTGATCTCTGGAAAACTGCTGATGATTTTTTTTTGCAACTCACCCAGTGACTCATCCTATGGGCTCAGATGAGTTATCAAGCTTCTCTGGCCTTTGCTGCTTCAGGACACTATCTAGAGCTTCTGGCCAAGCCAACACAACACCAGTAATTCCTGCCACTCCGGAAGCTAATTTATCCTGGAGCAGTGGATGTGGGAACACACGTGAGCTGGGTCCTGGAAAATGCTAACATTACAGGGCACGTGGTAGAAGAGGTCCTGAAGGAAGCCAAGTAGTATCAGAAGGTAGAAGTGATTTCATTAAAAGCAAATCTGATCACTTTACCCAACTATAAATTTTTTCCAGTATCTCCCCACAAGTTTTAGGATAAACTTAAACTTCCTTGAGGCTGCCTAAAAGCTTTGTTTGGTGCCAGTCCCCAAATGTGCTCCTTGTGCCAGCCATGTGCTCCTGTATTTTCACTCCAATATTAATTCTGACCTCTGTGATTGTGCAGCTGCCTCTTTTCTTTCTTTTTTAAAAGAAGGATGACAAAGGTAAGCCCAGTGGAGAAGCAGTTAAGGCTAGGGTCAGGTCAGGTTTCCCAGGGGTAACGGTTAAGTTTAGCATTGAGGGAGGAAGGTGGGTCAGTTGTGGAAGGAAAAGAAAATGGTGTTGTATACACAGGAATATGTACAAAAAGACATGGCATTTTAAGAGCAGGGTGGTACTGGAAGGAGATGAAACTGGATGTGGCAGAAGAAAAAGGACAATATAATGTGGTCTCTGGTGACTTCTGAAAGAATGCAATAACAGGGACAGGGCTGCTGAAAGGCAGGAGACAGAGCACCTGCCTCGTAGCTTGAGGAGAGTAAACCAAAAAAAAAATGTAACAATACAGTGACAGGGTCAGTGGCTCCGAGCCAGGATAAGTGTTGAATGGGAACTCATCACGCAGGGGAAGAATTCCTGACTGGAGGAATGAAAAAGTGAGATGTATTCTTTGCTCAATGGAGTTGTAGGAGATGAAAACATCGAAGCCAAAGAGCTGGGTCACAGAAAGTCCGGGGCAAGAGATAAAACGCTTGGACATAATCCAGGGGCCATTGTTTCCCAAAGCGTGCCAGGGGTGGTGCCAGTCACTTTAGGGGGCGCACAAAGGAATGTATTTTAATAGATGCATACTTGTTAAGAAGATTGGGAGGAAATACAACTAGCATATTATACTTCTGATTTCCCAGATATAACTGCTCAGGAAAGGCTATTTTTAAAATGACATAAACCCTCTTAGGAAATGTATTAGGCAAATAGTAGTACAAGTGGTGTGTAGATACGAGAGTATCTTGAAGGAAGTGTGTGCATGACTGAAGTTTGAGAACTTTGGCTCTAGACATCAGGGAGGCAACACTAGCGCTTTGGTAAGGAAAACGCCTGGACACGTCTGTGGTTTAGAAAGATTGCTGTGGAGCCAAGTAGGGAAGGTCAGGAAGAGATAGGACTGACTAGAAACAAAGGCTTTGTTGAGCCAGCTACAAGACAGATGCAGCCCAGTGACGATCAAGGCAGATGCCAGCGTGGCACTGGGCCTAGGGGCAGCCTGTGTACACAGGCCTCCAGGCACAAAACCAGCCCCAGCCCGTCCAGAACCAACTAGTAATCAACCCTGGCACTCAGGCTTTGCTTAGATTTCCTGTCTAATTATAAATCTGAGCTTAATCAGATTTTTTCAGAAACATCAAAGTACTTCATCATCAATGCAAGGCTCTTTTAGTGATTCACCCCAAAGAGACACCTTATTCAAGTTACAAATCTCCATTTATCAGCTAAAGTTGTCATCTCTGATGAAATTCAAAGAAGGTAAATGATACAGTTCTTGGAAGGCATCACCTTCCCCAAAGCACTACTGACTGCAGGAGTAACAGCAGTGGGCGGCAGCAGCAATGAACTTGCAGTTAGTGCTGGACAAGCTTCTTTTTTGTTTCACAGTAATCCCATGAAGGAGCCACTATAATTATATTTCCTCTTTATTGGCGGAAGACACAGATGCTTACACATATGAACTAAGTTGCCCAAGGCCACACAGCATATTAAGGATGAACCTGTGATCAACCTCAGGCCAATTCATCATCTCAACCAATCTGCATGCCCACTTTCTTCACGGTCAATCCCACTATCCTGGTTTCACAATTTCATAAAAATCTGTCACTGATAATGTTGTAGGATTGAGATACATGGAACCTGATGAAAAAAATCCGAGTTGATGCTTAGAAAAAAAAACATTATTCTACTATTCATACTTTGTATGGGCCATAGGGAACCTGTTAAACAGGCTCACTGCTAGTTATGGTGAATATTTACTATTGCATCCTCCTCTCTCCTTCTCTCTTAGAACACAGTTGTGAGATAAAGTAAGAAAAATAAAAGAAAATACATTTTTAAGTCAAAAATCTGAACTCTCAAACTATTTCCACTTATAGGAGCTATAGGCTGTGAGAAAGTTCCTTAATCTCTTCAAACTTCTAAAATGAAGATAAGAAGATCTAGTTTCTAACTTAGATGTCCAGATCATTAATGGACAAGGAAATTCACTCTATTTCTGGACATGGATTTCAGAAAGTTCCTTCCATAGGATTATTTAAAATCTTGCAAAGAACTTGCAAACCAACAAGTTTGACCCAAATGAGCAGAAGCAATTAAGGTATTCTTATCTTACCAAGGGTTACCTGACAAGTAGAAAAAGAAACAGGAGCCATACATAGCAAAATACAACATCCCTAACACCCACTGGTTTTAAAAGTTATAAACAGGGACTATTAAACACTATAATAGCTATTACTAAAAGCTTACTCCAGAGTACATTATGGTATAGAGAATAGCAATAAGAAGATAAAGAAAGGGAAGAAGAAAGAATGGGACTTACAAAGTTTTGTAGGATATATGTATGCAGTTCTGTTGTTCACTGACATTACTGATTATAAGTGAAAGATGTTCCAGTATACTTGGTCTAAAACATTCATTTTGAATACATCAATGGAAGCCCAACAGGGCAAACCTCTGACCATAGAAGTTACTAGGAAATTATCACCTTTTAAAACCCACTTCAATGGCCTGTCCCAAGATCCTTATTTGAAAAGGTGATTTTTCCCTTGCCTATAAAGTCCCCTCTGGATTCAATATTCTATCCCTCCAAATGAAACCAATGAATAGTATTCCCTGGTGTAATGCCCACTTTTAAGGGTCTTAGTGGGTCTATAAAAATGAAAACTATACTTATGAAGTACCAGCTAAATATGCTTCTTTGTTTTGTTTCACTAAAAGTAACAGTAAAGTTTTGGGAATCACTGATCAAATCAATAGAATTATTAAAAGATAACTCAAAAATTAGTAAAAATGAAAATTTTATATTAAATCATTTTGGAATGTCAAGCTGGCACCTGGATGCAGCAGAGGATGCCTTTTGTTTTGCTCACTGTGTTAAAAACAAACAGTGGCTAATACTTAAAAACTGGGGAAATGTGACACAAATAACCCACATTTCAACTTTCTTTGAAAAGAATGGGAAGATCTAGCAACACCAGGCTCCCTTTCCCACATAGCAACAGTAGGTGGGTTGGTGGTGCAGAGGTCTGTAGCAGCTGCTCCCTGGAACAGGGTTCTGTAATTAACACTGGCCCCATTTTCCCTCCCTCCTTTCTCCACCCCTGCAGGCACTTAGGCTGGCAGTAATTACTGTTTCTGCATACTTACTCCCAAACACTGTGCAGCACGCACTTTCAGAGTTATTAGCCTGCAATGGAAATGCCGTGAGTTATTCTCCAAAGTACTGGTGTTCACTCTTGCAGCAGAAAGCACAGTCACCACAGCAAAGGGCTTTTTGATTGAGTGATTTTTTTTTTTTTCACGAGCTTAGGTCTGACCAGAGTCTGACTAACTCAAGGCATTTGCCAACGTGTGTTACTGACGTTACTGAAGGATGTCTGCCTAGTAAGGTGCTTCTGGAAGGTGACGAATTTCTTGAATTTCAGGTTGATGGAATAAATAGCAAAGAATGTGAAGGAGCAATCACTTCAAAACATTCTAAAGTATTAAAAAAAGTGAGATTATTTAGTTACATAAGTTACTAACAATCCTATAACTTATTGTTCAGTAGTTTCTTAAAACTTAGAATTGCGAGGAGAGAGAAGAGCAAAAGAGACTACGATGATAGTTCATGGGTGGATTGGTGGTAGGAATTTTACAGGGAATACACAATGATGTAAAAGATACAAAGTTTAAAAATTTAAAAAAAAAACCTTTAGAGTTGCATTAAATAAAAATGAAATGTAATTTTCTTAGGGATTGCTTTGGAGACTTTTGGGTTTTTTCTTCATTAGCAAAATTTTTACCTTAAAACATCATAATAAAAATATGATATAAAGGTGTGTGATACTTAAAATTTATGGGGTTTGATGGCTTCTTCTTTGGCATGTATAATTGTTTCATTTAATGGACATCCTTGCATATTAATATGACATTTTAAAAATAAAATTCTCCCCAAATGATGACTTGAGCTCTGCCATTCAATAGGAGAATCAGTGGAACCCATAGGAGCTTAATTGGAATTAATTCTCTATTCTAATTTTGTTTCTATTTTTGAATTTTTTTTTGTCTCACTGGAAAGGAAAGATGGTCAGTTTTAAATATTGAAAGTATACAAGTTGTTTTGTTGCAATACACACACATATTGTTGCATATTTATTCTGAAATATGCCTGGCTAAATTGGACCTATGTTCTTTCAGAAAGTAGAGTACTTTACAGGACGTTCAGCATGATGCCCCTCTTGGCACTGACCATGATTTCAATTTAGCCCTGATCCCATTAAAGCAAGATGACTTTGAACAAAAAAATTCGACATTAACTATGGTTAATGGTTAAACTGGAAAACTGGGTCATTTTGTGATTCCTTTAATTCGCCCTTTTTTCTCTAAGGAAAGTACTCTCAAGGGCATTCTGTTTAATCTTCAAGAAGGGTTTGAACATTTTCTATTACACTTTCTATCATATTACAATTCCTATTATAATGTGAATTTAACAAGACAATTTTCTTTTTTAAAATTTTACTTCTCATTACAAAAGTAATGCATGCTCACTATATGCACAAAGAATATTGACTGGCAGAGAAACTCGCTTATGTAAAAGCAGTTTACACATACATAGATACACAAACATTTATAAACATATCATAGATACACCCATATGCATATACACACTTTATGGATAGAAGGCTAAAAGGCTTCAAAATAAAAAGGTTGTAGATAGCTTTGTATAACAAAATTAGGAGATTTTTCTTTTAGTTTTATAATTTTCTGTATGTATATAATTTCTATACATAATCTTAGTTACAAGACTAAGTTATTTGAATTTCTTTATCCATTAGACTATTTTATTCAGGCAACCACCCAACTAACATTTAGAACTATCAGTTACAGACTAGGCCCTATGCTGTTTCCAGTACATAGGACAAGACCTGGGCTCTGCCCTCAGAAACTTTAAAGTTCAGTAGGAAAAAGCCACAAGTAATTCAGATCTATAGAAAAGTGTCTGTATAGTACACCGGTATCTGACCCACACAGGGAAAGTTTCTTAGAGGAAGAGGAGACATTTAAACATTAATAGGTACAGTTAGAGAAGGAAGGGAGAGGCAACAGTAGTTGGGCATCCCCAGTGAAACTATCTGTAATTCTGATACACATTTCTTTTTTTTTTGTAATGTAAAGCACTTTTTTTTTGAAAGATTTATTTATTTATGCATATAAGCTGGGGTACAGGCCAGAGGCGTGGGGCGGCGAGAGGGTTCACCAGAGACAGAGTGGGGAGCAGAACAGGCAGATCGACGAAAATACACTGCTGAGGGGAGCAGCGGGCAAGGCAGGAGAGGTCTGCTGCGCTATGTGGGAATCTCCCCGGCTGGGCATCGAACTCGTGTTGCTGCTGCCGACAGTGCCACAGCGCAGCGCTCAACCGCTGCACCACGAGGGAGGCCCATAAAGCACTTTAAAAAAAATTTTTTTTATTTATGCATACAAGCTGGGGTGCAGGCCAGAGGTGTGCGGGGTGAGAGGATTCACCAGAGACAGAGGGGGGAGCAGAACAGGCAGATCACCTGAAGTACACTGCTGAGGGGAGCAGTGGGCAAGACAGAAGAGGTCTGCTGAGCCATGTGGGAATCTCCCTGGCTGGGTATGAACTCATGCTGCAGTGGCTCTGCATAGTTTCACGGCGCTGTGCTTAACCCATTGTTCCACCCGGGAGGCCCTGATACACATTTCTTAACATTCAAATGTGGCCAGTTGTCCACAGAGGGATCACAACAGGAGCAAGAAATTCTAGAGATATTATGTAGTATTTGAACAATGCAGGGAAATTATGCCCACATTCTGGCTTTGGAAACAGAATGGTTAATGGTACTGGTTACTATAATGGAGAAAATAGAAGGCATGAGTTGTGGAGACGGTTGCAGGCATAAAGGTGGAAATAAAAATTCCAGTTTAGGGTATGATAAGTCTTGATTTTATTGGATCCATGGATGATCCAGATACTGAAGACTACTAGGTATGTATATGTTTGGGGCTCAATAGAAACTCTAAGGAGAGCCAGAAAGCCTGGCATATAAGAAAATTAACTTACTAGGTGTATACAATTATAGAGATGGTGAGAAAGCGAAAGAAATGTGAAGGGCAGCATTTAGTGAGGAAGCAGAGGAAGCAAAAGCTGGGGAGGTATGAAAGAAGGAAAGAGAGTGTCAAAGAAATGATCCACATCATTCATGTCAAATACTGTGAACAACATATTAAGTAGGGAAAAAATCAGATTGCAAAATAGATTCTGGCTTATCTGTATGTTCAGGTGCTGCTAAAATTGTTGCTTAAATTATCTTA
This sequence comes from Scalopus aquaticus, assembly GCA_004024925.1. Taxonomy (NCBI): domain Eukaryota; kingdom Metazoa; phylum Chordata; class Mammalia; order Eulipotyphla; family Talpidae; genus Scalopus; species Scalopus aquaticus. The sequence continues at coordinate 126,142 of PVIJ01001691.1, forward strand.
GCATATTCTAGTTACAATTACAATTAGCCACAGGTTCTCCTTTTTTCTCTTTCTCTCTCCCCCTCTTATTAGCTTACTTATTACACAAAATCACAAGAGCCAATTAATTCATCTTGAGTTAAATATTTTATGCATGACTTGGCACATTATGCATAATTCCTGCTATTTAATTCCATTTCCATTTTCAAAAAGCTGGATAATATGAAATCAGTTATTATAAAACACATCAGAGATTAACAGGCCATAAATACTTGGGGGAAGTATTCATTTGAACAGAAATGGTTATTTCTTAAGAAAGAAAATAATTTCTTGGTGATGAAAAAGAGAAAAATAATTTTTATACAGAACAGTATTCATATCTCAGGAATACAACCATATATTAAGCCTCTGGAAATTGCTAAGAACTATTTTCAATAATTTTTCTTAAGTTCATCAGGGTAGGGTGTCAGTCTTATTTATCTAGAACTAGGCAGTGCCTGCCAGGAAGGAAGTACTCAGTAACTGTTTGCTCAAGTATGACCTAATTACTAAATACAATGACCCATTTTTCAAATTAAGAAATTATATTTCAAATGGATAGATCTTATTTTAGATTCAGGGATTCTCATTCACCTCTGCCCAATTCTGGGACTCTACATTCTGCCAGTCAAAACAGAGGAGCCCAATTCACCCCTCTTCAGGGGCAGGGAATGGGATCACTATTTTCTCTTACTGTAGATGGAGTCTAGTACAGGCCTGTGCAGATTGAAGGTACAAAAATAAATGCTCATCAATACCAACAATCTTATTGCTTATAATAGTCAATCAATTTAGGATTACTTTCCAGATCAACTGTTCCTTTGGGGCAATAGTGCTGTTTTTATAAATACAAAACTATGGGTTGATAACTAGCTTAAAATTTTAATAAAGTTCTTTGCAAAAAGCATTAAGGTTTAATAATGGGAAAAAGTATTCACAGAGAAGTGTTATGAATATACTTAATCATAAAAAAGTTTTAAGTCATCATATCTCTAAGTTATTTGGTGACCATAGTTCACAATCACTTTCAGAATGGTGTACAGGCCCCTGTCTAATGGTCCAATATTTGACCACTGGTTCTCAAGGTGAAGTGATATTTGTCTTTCAGAGGATATTTGTTCTATCTGGAGACATTTTTGGTTGTTACATCTGGGGAGCTGCTACTGGAATCTAGTGGGTAGAAGCCATTGATGCTGACACGATATCCTAAAACACACAGGACACCCTCCAAAGAATTATGTATCTCAAAACATCAATAGTACCAAGATTGAGAAATCCTTGACTACATGATAAAATGAGGTAGAGTTATTCATTGTTCTCATATTTAAATTTGTATCAAGAGTGAAGCAGGAACAACCTGGCTACTCCAAGCTTGTTCCAGGCCAATTCTCAATTCTTGGCAGACCTTGGAAGCACAGCAATGTCATCTTCAGCAGATTCAAGATATGTACATGATTCTGCAAGTGACAATGGAGATGACAGTGTTCTCAGCTATCGTGCACTTGATCGATCCTAAGTGGATGTGAGCACGTCTCAAGTAGCAGTGCAAGAAACCATAAGCCTTCCGAGACCCAAAGTGGTCTCAGATCTCCTGGAGACTTCTACCAAGTTAAATAAAACTATTATGTATTTACACAGTTTTGAACTACTTCACACCTTTGATTCGTAGTTTTGATTTAATAACAAGGGTTGCAGCAGGAAAAAACCACCAAGAATAAAAGAGATAGAGACTAGAAGCAGATTCCAATCATTTCTCATTCTGCTCACTTTCTTACTTGGTTCACTATTTGTTCAGTGATGGCATTAAGGGAGCCATACAGGACATCATTCATGATGAAGGAATGTTTCAATTGAGTTGATTAGTAGTAACGACAAAAGGGGGAAAAACAAACATTTTAAAAATAGCAAAAAACATTTGCAAAGTTATAGCAATATCAAAATATTATTCTTCTGTGATATGGGATTTTGACAGACTGCATAAATCAGAAACCTGTCCACGATAATAAACTGTCACATCTAACGGATCCATGAAAGGACATTGTAACATAGAAGGGGAGCCACCGCTAAGTGATTGCTTCACACTGTTGCCGTAACCCAATGCATGCAAAGCTCCATTAAATGGAACAGCAAGTAGAAATGCTCTGTTGATATAGCCAAGGAATACAGAAATGATTATCAGAGTCAGAAATGCATTGAATACTACTTTTTAGCTCCTTAAGGACTTCCTTGAGCGTAAACTTCTAAAGAACTAATTGGAACCAAAGTGAATTTTTCTTATTTCTTTTTTTTAAGATTTATTTATGCATACAAGCTGGGGTACAGGCCAGAGGCGTGGGGGCGGCGAGAGGGTTCACCAGAGACAGAGTGGGGAGCAGCACAGGCAAATTGTCGGAAATACACTGCTGAGGGGAGCAGCAGTACACTTGGAGGTCTGGGTGGAAACTATAGGACTTCTCTATATTTTCTAATTTTAACTTAAATTGCATGTGTGTGTTTTTTAAGAAAAACCAAACAGGAATAATGAACACAATTTCCTAACATCTATACACCAAAAACTCTATCATTAATACAGTGAAATATAACACTTGCTAGAAAACCATTCGTTAATTAATAATTACTTTAAGGAAAAAAACTAGCCACACACAAATAGGTCACAGACACCATAAAATACAATGGAATTCAACAAGTGACCTACTTTTAAAAGCTCATATAACCACATGTATAAGAGGTCAAAGAGAAATACTATTTCAGAACTACAGATTTTTTTTCTGGGTTAAAGAAATGACGGTAAAATAACTTCATGTAAAAAATCAATTCCCTTAAAAACTATAAATTATTCTCCAGAGAAAAAGTGACACTGATGACAGGTCATCAGGACATCCGATACACACCACAAAAAGTCCACACAACCCACAACGTGGCTCACAGTTTCTGTGCTTTGTTTTCCTGGGCTATAAGGTCAGGAATTAGCCGGAATTTCTAAAATACTGTGATCTGGGAAATTTTGTTTTTATAGTTCTGATTTTTAAGTGGGTTTTAGAAAAGCCTACATGACCTTTATTGAATCTTTTTTAATGATTTATTTATTTATGCATACAAGAACTGGGGTGTAGGCCAGAGGTGTGGGGGAAAGCGGGTGAGGGGATTCACCAGAGACAGAGTAGGGAGCAGAACAGGCAGATCTACTGAAATACACTGCTGAGGGGAGCAGTGGGTGAGACAGGAGAGCTTTGTTGCACCATTTTGGTTAGCACTCTAGTGAGACAGAAGAGGTTTGTCGCACCATGTGAGTTAGTACCCTAGCCGGTTATCAAACTCAGGTACAGTGCCTGGTGATTGTTTGATAGTGATGAGGCTCTAATCCCTGTGCCACCAGGGAGGCCCTGTTGAAAAATTTTTAAATAATAAAAGACACATTATCTTTTATCTCCCCAGGATTCTTAAAGTTTCAATGAGGTATTATGAGGGCTGCAGACACTGGTAGAAGAGTATACTACATAAACACAAAACAAATTATGGTTACTGTGGGTGTGTGGCTAAGACAGGGAAAGCATATGAGCAAATTCATTCCTTAAAATCCTATCAGTTATTTTTCACATTAAATTATAATATATTAAAATGAGGCAATTAGCTTGATGAGAATTATTCTGGGTACGAATCAGTCAGAAGGTATGCCCTTGTTTGGATTTTAACGTTGCTCTAGTTACGCTTATGGAAACTCAGTGAATATTCACTCTTGGCGGGGGTGATAGCCACAAGATCTATCCAGATGATATACACTGATTAGTTAAGAAAGGAAAAATGTGTAAGTTTAGCAATTTTGAAAACTGATTGCAAGGCATTGTAAGGCCATTTTTAGTTTACCACATATGTAATAGGAAAACAAATTTTTCCTAGAGAAGAATATTTAAATTATCTTCATCATGCATGTGTCCTCAGTGAGGAACCCTGAAGACTTTCTGTTACTATTCCTGCTAGCCTAGACTACCACATAGCCAACAAAATTTCTTCTTTGACAGTTTAAGGATACAGATCTCCCTGGAGGAAGAGAGCTGCTTGTACTACCCAGCTGATCGCATGTCACGCTTATGCTGCTGAGTCATCGAGATTACCCCCACCCCCCGCCCAAGCACTCTTTGGTTCCCCCAGAATTCAGTGGCACTTTGAAAATCACAATCATGCCCTCTACTGTACTTAGAGGGTTCTGGATCTACTCCAGGGTATTCCTCTATTTTCAAAGGAAAAACAATTCCAATTACAAACACTCAAGGATATCTATATCATCCTTCCTTTAAAATTAGACTGGGTAGAAAGTGATGAAAGTGGTTCAGCACACCTTAGCTCCAATTTGCTATATTGAAAGTACCTTAAGAATGACTCAAAGTACTTAAATAATACTCCTATAATATCCTTCCAGAAAATATACAATTAAGAGAGATCTTTTATACAAGAATAAAAGTATTTAAAAATTTAAAAAATCAAAACTTAATTAGAATCTCATTGACCAGCTGCTTCCATGTGAGTTCACACTCACCTCTCCCGAGGAACAGCAAACCAATACTCTGGCTGCTTCCTTCGTCTGCCATACTGCTGGACCATGGCTGTGGTGTGAGCGGCAAAGGATTTTCTCATGGGTTTTCCCACTTTAATGCACAGAAACATGGGTGGAGTCTTGCTTTTCTCTTCTTTTGAAGGAAGTATATCTGAATCACACATGAAAAAAATCTTCCTCAATATTGACAACAGTGGTGATAGCAAAACTTTTCAACTTACAAAGAATAGTGTTTAATTCCTGCTTAGCAATGAGAAGTCAAACCATCACAGAAACATTGAACAGATCATCACGTTTGGACTAATTAAAATTTTCAGATCTTTATATATAAGGGAAAAGTTTTGGATGTTTCAGGTTGGTCTACATCACCTGAAATTAAACAGGGGGAGTAACAGAACAAAAAAAAAAAACCAAGCAAACAAAAACAAACCAAATACAATTGCAAATAGTGAACCACTGTGACAATTCATAAGAATACATATTAATGAATGATGCTGAGGGTGCAGTGACACCATAACACAATTCAGTTAGGGGTTGAAATACCTTCATAAATATTTTAGATTTAGAAATTCAAGATAAAAAAGAAACAAAAAGTTTTATTTTTAAAGTTGAATTTTTTAAACATCCTTGTTTATTTTTTTACAATATAGAATTTCTCCCCTCAGGTGCAGTTACCATATTTTCCACCATTGAAGTGCCCACAGTCCTCCACCACACCCCATCATTTCAAAAAATCTTTCAAATGACTCTTGAAATAGAAATAGATGTCACAGTTCAAATTCCAAAATAGTCAATATTAATGTATCAGTAAATATATGCTCTATTAAGAAAATATGCTCAAAAATTTATACTACTTTTGCTGTTGCATGTGCAAGCTTTAGAAATGGAGTTATATAATTACGTATGTCATATAAAGGCATTAAAGAAATGCGGCTTACCTTCGATGGGTACCTGAATTCTCTTTAAAAGCCATAACTGAATTTCTGATTTATCATCCATTTGTGTGCCTTGGCAGCTGTTGTCCACAGTGGATTCTAAAGAGGAGTCTAGAGACTCTTTACTCAAATTTTCTTCTGTAGAAGAGACAAGTTGCAGTGGAAGGGGCTCTCTCTCTTTCACCCAAGTTACACCTCGCTCTTTATTGCCCTCATTTGGGGCATCACCTGCCTGGGGAAGAGAACTACTAAGGGTGATGTCTATTCCCACTGGTTCAGGGCATTTGCCATCACTTATTTCTGCCTTCTGCAAGTTCTCAGATAACTGTGACCCTTCTTTGTTCTTATTAAGGTAATATTCAATGAGTTTAACTTTATCTAGATCTTCCTGTATGTTCAGTGTGTTTTCTACCTGGCTTTCTGGGGAACCAGACTGCTTGTCCATCTCTGGCATTATATCTTGCTTCTCACAAGCTTCTAAATCTAGGGCGCCCTTCAGTTCAGCATCACTCTCTGTTCCTGAAAAGTTCAGAGCTGACTGCATCTGCATTTCTGTATCAGAACTGATTATTTGGGACTTAGCCTTCCTTAGCTGCTCTGGGTCAAGAGAAAGGCACTCTTTCGAGGCATCTCTTTTATCCATTCCACTATTGGTTTGAGAAGAAAGTTCTTCCAAGTCAACAAAGTCATCATCTTCCCCTGGGAGGGAGTTTTCTTTGGCTATAGCGTCCAGTGCAGCATGAGTGTCAGAAAGTTTCTTGCTGGCCTTAGCCAATATGGTAGATGCACTGGTTGTTGCCACAGAGGACTCAAGGTTCTTTAACTTTTCTAACAGAGGGCTATCTGAGCACTCTGTAGGTGTGTTGCATTCTGGTGACTTTTCCAAAGGTTTCATCGACTTGGAATCTGAGGTGATTGTTTTCTCCCCGTTCTGCTGCCGTTTTTCTTTGTTGAGAGATTTGAACTTACTGAATGGGTTGATATCCTTTTCTGAAGCCAGGTCTTCCCATTCTCCAGGCCTGTACAGAGGACAAAGATCCTGAGGTAGGTCACTGTTGGGGGAAAAATGGTGGGTGCACATGGAATGTTAAAAACAAAACCAAAAACGAAATGGAGGAAAGGCAAAACTAAAACAAAATCCAACCAAAAACCAAAACATAAACAAATTATAACTTAAATATGTTTAAATGATTTTAGCATAAGGAAATGAAATCAGGAAACTGACTTTTAAATAAAACATAAATCAACTATAAGAATGGCAAAACAAAGAACCATGAGAGTCTTCTACTAGAAGAAATGAATGGTTTTTGAAGTCATTTATGAGAATGAAGACAAGCCAGATTTTTAATGGTGAAATAATGTTTCTGGTTTTTATGAAGGACAAAGGAAATACTTTAGTACTATAACCAAAAAACTCTTGAACTTTTCAAAACTTTTCCTATTTATAAAACTGTATATAGACCAATTACATTTATTCTGAACTTCTCATTGACTAAGTAGCTACTCATTTAACTGTTCTATCAAGTGACTGATCCTAAACCCAAATTCTGGATTTAGCTTAAGATCTGATTCTTCCAATAACCAACATTCTTTAACTCCTAAAATTTATGCAAGGTCCACTATTAGGGATATATAGCATCTGCTCCATTTAACATTTTAAACATTTATGGAAAGGTAAATCAAATAAGTTCTTATAATACTCAGTCTAAACTTCCTGGCTATTTCATTTTTAACATATCGTTTTTACTTTATCAGCTAAAACATACTGTTCTGGATGCAGATTTTTCCTTTAATACCCAGATTAGAATACACAAAATACTGATAAAATACGGTCTCCAAAGTTAAATGTAAATGGTCAAGAAACATATTTTGTAAACTATCTGTGAAAATACCTTCAGTAACCCATATTTTCACTTACCTCAGTATCAATACTAAGCATAAAAAAAGATATAAAATCTTATTAAAAATAACATTTTAAAATGTCAGAAGTACTTTTATGTTCTAAAAAGGTTAGATTGTATTCAGTTAGTATTTTGCTATCTTAGCTTTGAGACAAATAATGACAATAAAGCAACAAAATACCAGGAAGTTCTCAAGTTATAAGACTGTAGCCCAACGTTATTCTATAAGTCACTTACATGGCACATCCATGCTTTTTCCAATACAATATTAAAGCCTGCATAATTGTTAGGCTTTGACAAGAGTTTTAAAAGGCCTCTAATTCATAATTCATTTCAATTTAATAAGCATTCACAGAATCCTAAATGCCACATGCTACAAAATGACTGTGAGTGTGTCTGCTCTGAAGGAACTTGCATACACAAAACTGTTCTGCCCAAAACTGGCATCCCAGGTAATGTTAAAGAGGCTTCAATCACAGAGTCAAATAAGTTAGTGGAATGTGACATAATTTATATTTTGGGGTTCACAATTTAATTTGGTATATTAAACATTATAATAAGCCTATAACAAAGAAACCTATTTCTTCACATATTTAGATAATAAGCAGAACTGTCTTCCATTAACATCCACACCATTTCTCATCTCTTCTTTCTCTACCTAGTTTGACTCCTACAATGAGTATATTTGACTGCACTCTAATCAGTCTCCTAGATTACTTTATTTACTCCTCCCCTTCTTGTTCTTTAACTAATCAAGCTGCAATTAATTTAAGCCATTTGCTTTTTCTGCACTGCAGTTGGCAAGCACTGCTATAGCAAAGTACATAGTAGTGTCAACTGGTTCAGCCATTAATGTTTCCTAGACTCTTCAGGCACCGATTCACGCTCAATAATTCCTTCAGTTGTCCCCTTTCTATGCTCTGTGTCAGTGGCAATCCAAAATGTCTTACTAAAAAGTGCAAAGCCTAAAGTAGAAGATGGAGAAATTCTACAAACACACATTCTCATTCTTATTCTCATTCTCTCTCTCTCTCTCTCTCTCTCTCTCTCTCTCTCTCTGCCTTCTCTACCTCCCTCCCTCCATTTCTCTCACTCTCACTTAAAAAAACAAACTGTACATTGCAGCTAGGTAATGTGTACTTCCTGCTTTACAGCTTTTATTAGTAATGAAATTTTAAGCAACTATAAACAATTGATGGAATTCTATAGTCAACCCTAGATTCATCTCACACTGATTCCACTCATATATTCTAATTTGTTCACTGGAGCACATATTATTCATGAGACTGGAAAGTCTTTAGATACCCACTTGCTAGACAGGATTCAGTGACCAAGTCTGAAATGATTTCAACACACTAGCAGTCAATTCTTAACTCTTCTCTACCCCTGCTAACGCATTAATTATCCATCTTGGATCATTAAGCACAATCTCACATTGAAAGAAATATTTCTGTGAAGATGTACCTTTCCTTCTATATTAAGCTATATTAAGCTGAAGATATGCAACAGTACTCCATTAGAGTACTCCATTATTCCACTGAAGCCGTCATTACTTAATGCCCCTATTAAGCCTGGCCATTCACTTCCAAACTTAACTATATCTTGACCTATTCTTACCTCCTTTCCTCTTTTCACAGAGAATCCAATGTCATTCCTTCCTTCCAAAACTAACTCTCACAGGGTGCATTTCTACGGAGCCATTTCATTACCAATTCTGTCCATCTGTCTGTCTACCCTGTAGAACACAGTTCCTCAAGGCCAAGGGCCATGACCCACTCAGCCTCATATCCTTATCATGCAAGAAGCAGGAATTAAGATACTTTAGAAGCCTCAAGTTGCTTGGATAAGTTTCCCAGAAACCAATAAACAGTTTCCTATATGAATTAAGGTTCAAGTAATTACAGCCTACAAATGATTAGGCTCCAGGCTATTTCTAATGTTTTAATAAGCAGATACCTCAGTGTTTTAGTTCTTACAACAGCTTAATGAGTTAAAGAATACTACCCATTCCATTTTTAACAGATGAGAACCATAAGGTTCGAGATTGAATAACTCGTGAGAACACAGAGCCAGTAAGTGGCAGAACCCAGGAAACCAGGCAGCAAGGCTCCAGACCTCCTTATCTCGCAGGCCTGGCTGGCTGCCACCTCGCCTCAGAAACCGCTCAACTGCAGACTGGGTGGTAAGTTTAGGAAGTACCTAATCCCCAAGTCCTGGAGGTAGTTTCAGTGGCTCACAGTGGAGCAGAGTGGATGAGATGTTAAGGGCTGTAGGAGTCCCAGGAAACCTGTGGGTATAAACCCCGAGGGACTCTGTGTGTGGTTTCTTCTCTAGTTACTGTTCTTTTTTCTCATGCATCCCAAGGGTTAGTTTCCCTGTGTACTGTTAAGTCCCACTGCTTTGCCTCTACCTTCCTATAATTGAGGGTTTCTAATGATTTTTACTGCTAGCATACAGAGAATGACATATTGATGAATTGACAGAATCAGATTATGAGCAAATCAATTTGGTGAATTATCTGAAAACTCTCTTTCTGCATGGAAAACTTCCCTTTCTATTGAATGAATGAATGAATGAATCCCTCAGTTTTGTAAGTCAGAAGGAATCAGAACTAAAACAACACTCATCTGTATTTCAGAGACACACAAAAAAATCTAAATCAATTCCTCTCACACAACTGAGGTAGCCTGGGTAAAAGGTCAGTGATTAATACTCAACTCTCTCCATGCAGGATTCAAGGAAGACTGCCTATCCTACAGTTTGAATGAAAAAGAACCAAACTCTGTTTAGCCATTAAACCAAGGAGAAAACATTATTCTCTTGATGGTAGTCAGACTAAAATCCTGTCTGAGAAACTTCATTTCTTCTTTCACAAATTCACTAAGAACACACATTACTTTTCATAAAATAATCCAAACAATTGTCTAAAAGCTGGATTTTTTCATATTTTTGTAGGTTGAGCTTTTTCCCTATTAAAACTTTATTGTTTCCATTTCCTCTCATATATCTATTTTTTAACATTTAGTACACCTATCTTCCAGCTCAAATTTACCTACCTGCTGCTCACTGTTACAAATGCCCTCACTTCTCAGTTGTGTTTAATTCTCCCAATACCCTTTTATTTTAGCAAACAAAGAAAGGTCTCTTACGATGGCAAGGCATCTTTGATCTTCATGTGGGAAATGTCATTGTAGAGGGCGATGGAAACCACCTCCTCCATGGGGCAGATGAGCCCGTACTCCTCACACCCATTCTCAATGACCAGAGGATCGGACTTGTGAGGGTCGAACATGATGTTGTTAGGAGTGACAATCATGACACCTCCGACCACACCCTGAGGAGAGAGGTACAGCAGGGTCACCACAGAAGGGAACGCACGCACTCCAGCAGCTCAGTGGACTCATGCTGCCACTCCTCTGACTTTGCAAACTGCAGTATCCCCCATGACAGCCCCCTGGAAGAGGGATGGGGAAATGGTTGAAGAAATACCATGCTGGGTGCTGTGTGGTAAGGCAGAGAGACAGATGGGACTCACTGAGGGCAGCTACCACAACTGGTTCTAGCACAGCCTCTGTACAGTTTACAGTTGTGTTTGGATACTGAGTCATACAAGTCCGTCTCAGATTCTCCAGTTCCCTGCCAGTGCAATGCAAGGGGCTGTCCCAAGCGTTTTCCCAAATGAGAACTGAGTGATGTACAACTTACTCAGTACACACTCACTATGTGTCCCATGAGTGCATGAGACCTTGCTAAGGGAGCAGCTGTCACCAAGCTATCAGAATAGTCCTAATATTTTTCTTTCAAACATTTAAAAAATCCACATCCTGAAAAAATTAGAGCAAATAGGAAAATGAAATTTTTGTAGACAGGAGGAACTGTAGTTGGATTATGGAATTTAAAAGCAAAAAACACAGTAGCCTGGTAGAAACTTATGTCTGAAGCATGGTCAGTTACATTAATGGCCAGAGGGTTATTATCTACCAGAGACAGCAGCACACAGATGGCCCTCTTTACGTAAATAACTTGGCATTCTTAATGAGTTTAGAGGTGACTGTGCAAAGTTTTACATTTAAGGCATTACTTACTCGTGGCTGCAAGTTATACATGCATATCAATAATCTATTGATATTTGGAACCTGCCATAAAGTCTCTATCAGCACAGGAATTCACTTTATATCAGCGTACACCCTTCTTCAGAGATCATTAAAAGTTGGATTTGTCCCTTGGGGAAAAACACCAATAACCAAGAAAACTAAAAACATCTCATAATAGATATTTGTAATGTCATCATAACTAGCAGCAAACAGGTTGAGAACATCACATTTTCTGGATTTGGTGTTAACCCTTTACATGAATTGACTATTTTAATCACCATACACTATTAGCTAAATTTATTATTGTTTCTATTTTATAGATGAGGAAAATGGAAGTTTGGAAAATGTAACTATCTTGCCCACAAATCAATTAGTGGGTAGCAGAGGTGGAACTTAAATTCAGCAAGTCTAACTCCAATGTTTGCTGTTAAACACTATACTATACTGTACCCCACAATTTATAGACCAAAAACTAAAAGATAAAATTAATAAATCCAAGGTCACAAAAAATCATATTTCTATTAAAGGAAATATAGAATGCCAAGCATGCAAGAGAAGAAAATGAATGGACACTTGTCAAATCTTAAGTTGTTAAGATAGTTTAATGTAATGTGCCTTCAGTATTTTGGAGCTTACTCTAGTTTCCCCAAGATTCCAAAAACAGAAAAAAAAAAAAGACTTGGTCATATACCTTTCCATCAGTGAAGTAGCGACAATTCATTTTTAGGAATTTTACCACGCCTGGCTCATCTTCCTCAGAAGTAGATGATAAGACTCTTTCAATGGGTTTTAAGGCCTTTCTTGCTAAATCAGCATCCTTTTAAAAGCAAAAATTTTCAAAATCACACAGAAGCACTCTTTCAAATCTAATTATTTCTACATCAGGCATAAATTTTCTGTTAAATAACCTATTTCTTAAACATAGAAAGAGGCAAATGTCCATTATCCTTCAAAAAGTATCACAAATATAACAATAAGTATCAAAATAAAAATCATGTGAAAAAAAACAGCCTATGGATGAATCCATATAAATGGTTCAACAAACGTCTTTGGAAAATAACCTAACTAAAAGAATTCATATTTGACTCATACTTCAATTTTTCTAGAAAAAGGAGTAGTATGATATCTACCAATCTTACTGGGAATTTAACTTCATGGTTTTACAAGGCATGCATTTTTGCCTTTAAGACTTTTTCTTTCTTTTTTTCTAATTAAGATAATACAGGTTTACTATACGGTATGTGATTTGGAAATAGAGTATGACACCTCTTCAGCTATATGTTGCCTTTGAGACTTAAATGTGAATTGATTTCTTTTGGCTGTATAATACCACTAATAAAAAATGACTTAACTTCAGCTCTTCAGGGGAAATTTCAGATGAAATCTTGTGAAAAGTAAGATGTAATATACTATAACTCATAAAACCTTTTTGATAAATACAGACTTCAGTGCATGAGTGACATACATACAGGCAGTTTATCATATTCTGCATCTGATGATGAAGGGGAGACGGTAGCACCAGGACTGGAAGATGATAACCTTAAGGTACTGGAAGGAAAGTTGGCATCTGGAACAAAAAGGACCTGAGGATGGAAAAGAAGAGCTGGGTGAAAAATACCTGAAATAATACCGAGGAATATGAATTTGTGCATGGGAAGGGTATGGATCATGGAAAGAGGTTAAAGTGTTCCTTCCAACTTGAGATAGCAATACTGGGTCTGCTCCAAGACATAGGTCAAAGGGTTATTTGAGGTGATATTCTTTAAAAAAAAAAAAGATTTATTTATGCATACAAGCTTGGGTACATAGGCCAGAGGTGTGGAGTGGCGAGAGGATTCACTAGAGACAGAGTGGGAAGCAGAACAGGTAGATCGACCGAAATGCACAGGTGAGGGGAGCAATGGGTGAGACAGGAGAGGTCTGCTGTACCATGTGGGAATCTCCCTGGCTGCATTGAATTCGTGTTGCAGTGGCTCTGGATTGCTTCATAGTGCTGTGCTTAACCTGTTGCACCACCAGGGAGGCCCTTGAGGTGATGTTCTTTACCATAAAACAAGACTCTCATTATTTTAGCCTAGAATATTTTTCTAAGCATGTGTAGCCAAGGTGCCCATGCAAATAAAAATACCTCAAACTATGTATCTACATGGTAACTTCTGAATGTGCTTAAGATAAACCTGAAAAAGGACATTTTTTTACACAAATTTTATATAAGTACTAGAACTATTAGCCAGGTCAGGATCTTCTGGAAAAAAAGTCTGATGTCTTAGGTTTTTCATTGTCTGTTTGTTTGTTGGGGGGGGGGGGGTTATGTCTTCTGAAACAACACAAAGCTTGGAATAAGATTTGATTCAATGAGCTCCCACGTAACCTCTGAAACATCACTTCCCACATGTGGCCACTTGCCCAACCAGATCACCTATATCAAGGTGATCATCAAATCAATCTCTGGAAAAGTGAGCCTCAAAGTTTTTGGAACCAGAGCAGATAAAACCAGTTTTGATTTGTCATAACTGAGTGGGATAGATACCCCTTCCAAGAACCAGGACAAAGTAATTAAAAACCATTGAAATCAAAAGGTAACCTACAGGTCTTTCATAGTCACTGTTCTTGATTCCTTACCATTACCAGCAACATCACAAGTAAATCATGACCTAAGACAACTAAGAGCACATAATATCTTAGTTATATGAGGGCTGGACAGCAGAGCAAGGTCTAGAAGGACATCTGAGATAAGATGGCCCAATTATTAATTTCAGATATTAGGAAACTGACGTCTAAAAAAGAAAGTGAGTTGCCCATGTTAAATAGCTACTAAAAGGCCGAATGGAAACAAAGCTTCGGGACTCCCATTTCTGGTATTTTTACCAATGTAGCGGGCATGTTAAAACAGTCCTTACACCTCCATAACTACTGGATTGTAATCCAATACCAATATTTTGTTTATTAATATAGTAAAAAAAATAATGAATTAGGTATCACCCTAAATTATTTTACCAAGTTCCAGTGCCTGCAGTCTTCAGCCTTGAGTTAGTAAATCTATGCCTTGGTTTTCTGCTATGGGTCAATTACACATCATGCAACAATATCCCAGATTTTAAGAAACCCAAAAACATAAATCTAAACTATCAATTTTCCAAGAGACAAAAATTTATTAATTTCTGAAGAGTTTTTCTTTTATTTAAGATTTATTTATTTATGCATGCAAGAGCTGGGGTGGAGGCCAGAGGTGTAGGGTGGTGAGAGGATTCACAGAGATGGAGCAGGGAGCAGAACAGGCAGATCTACTGAAGTACACTGCTGAGGGGAGCAGTAGGTGAGGCAAGAGAGGTCTGCTGTGCCATGTGGGAATCTTCCTGGCCAGGGGATCGAACTTGTGCTGCAGTGGCTGCAATAGCTTCATAGGCAGAGACTTAACCTGTTGCACCACTAGGCAGGCCCAATTTATGAAGAGTTTTAATGTTTGTTTCCCCTCAGGTACCTGGTAGTGGCTATATATCATTTTATCCTGTTGACAAGAACCTAAATACCAAAAGCACGAGGGCACAAAAACTGGACAACTTATGGGCTGTTGGCTTCATGTGTTGCCCGTGAGAGAAAGGCCCCACTGCCTCATCACCTCATGCATATAAAATACCTCAAACTATCTATCTACATGGTAATTGCTGAATATGGACATGTTATACTTAAAAGTAGCATTATCTGTCCCCAAATAATTAGATGTCATTACCATGTAGAGATGCTCTAGTAAGTCAACACTGGAACCAAAATGTGTTCAGGGCAACCAAGAAGTGCTGTGGGTGAACAGAAAACCTGGACTCAGCCTGGATCTACCAATGATCAGTAATTTCCATTTGGTGGCTAAATGTAGCTTTAAAGTAGAAATATAAGAATGTCTTGCCATGAAAAAATATTTTGCTAGATTGTTTTATATAGAAAAATAAAATATTTGCTAGGGTGGCAAAAGTCACACCATTTGTCAACTTAATTCCACTTAACAAAGCTCTGAAAAGGTGGAAAAAAATTTGTGACTTTTTCTTGGTGATCCTCAAGGTCACTGCCATTGGCTGATTGACTGTTTTCTTCTGTGCTATCAGATCAAGACAAAATAACAAAAATTCTACCTTATTTAAAATAAAATGATGGTCATAATATACCTGAGGGGTGGACTAAACTGAAACATAAAATTAAAAATAAAACATCCTAGTGTTACACTTGGTAGTCCTTCCTTCACTTGAAGACTCCTCTGTGGTTAACATCAGCCTGAACAACATTCAGCCATCATTGTCTCTAAAGAGAATAGTCACCACATGTGGCAGGAATTTCGCACTGATTAGTTCAGAAACCATCCGCCCCGCGCCAGGCAGACTACAGAAGGTAACAAAAGGTGTGGAGTCTCTCATTTGTACATACTGGGTATGTCACAAATTTATTAGGTCAAGAATGAGAGATAAAGGGTTTCAGCCTTCACCTGCAGATCATAAAAAATATTGTGGGGATCCGCAGCACCCTAATAAACTGCATATTGTTACCAGAATAACAGGTATGAAAAGATGTCCATATTGGGGAAAAGATAGAGTTAAGATGCTCAGGCTAGAAAAAATATACTCCTGAAGTTCATGAATATCCCTTCAGTATATGCAACACTGAAAGCACTTAAACATTTGCTAAGAATCAAGGCCTTGAAATTGCCCTGAGGATTCCCAGCAGAGGAGCACCTGGTAACACATACCTGGAGGGTGCAAGGAATTAGCAGCACTGTGGTACCACAAAGCAACTACATCCTAATGCTAGAGCAGTTTCAGATTAAAATATGCAAATAATTCATATTTAAAGAGGGTGAGAAAGAGTTCTCATTAAAAAAAGCTTTGAGGCAGCTCTCCTGCTGCCTTCAGTCACAGGTGTTTCACAAGCCTTTTCCCTTCACAAAGTAGTTGTCCACCTGTGACTATGCAGGTGCCTTTCTTTTTTCCTTTCTCCTTTTCCTAATAAACCTTTTAAAAATATTTGTGAAAGATTTTAAATAGTAAAAAACAAATTAAACCTCCTGAGAGTATCTGTGTAATATGTTACAGGGGAACGATCTCATAAATTTAACTTCGATGTCAAGGAAATAGTCACAACATAACCAAATGGCAGTTAAGACTGCTCTTCATTTGAAAAGCACTTTTTTCTGAAAGCTCCTAAGTACTAGGATGCCTTTAGAATTATTGGATCTAAAAGAAGGGAAAGACTGAATCAATGCACATCATCACTAATAATAATCCTGTCATATTAACAGTAACACATTAAAAATAAAGGACAAATGTAAATTTCTGAAGCAAAGTACAGTAAGAAATTAATTACCTGGCCTGGAACAATAGTATGGGTGAAAAGTTTATTCAGTTCCACTAATTTATTGGGAGTGATGTTAAACTTCAGTGCTATGGAGTTGAGGGTGTCCTGGCTTCCAGCCTAGAATAATAATCCAACAAAGAGACATTCAATACATAAACAGACAAAACAAAACTTCCTTTTGACAGAATATTAATCTATTTTTGATATGAGTGAATAGAGAGTGAATACATTCTCAATTCTTAACAAAAGCAAAGATTTTGCCAGTTCCCCTTCAACTTTCACTCTCTACTAACAAACAGATTTCTAAACTTACATGGTCTCAACTTAGCTAAGCAGAGGTCCATGAGCTAGAACATAAAACCACAAGGAAAACAAAAACAAAAAACTTAGTACCACCCATGAGGAAAATGGAGCGACTTTTTCTCTTTGAAACTTTCTATGTGGCTGTTTCTTACTGTTCTATTGGTTCCTGGAGGGTAGCCTATTAATGGTTATTTTCTAGTCTCAGC
Organism: Scalopus aquaticus; assembly: GCA_004024925.1. NCBI lineage: Eukaryota > Metazoa > Chordata > Mammalia > Eulipotyphla > Talpidae > Scalopus > Scalopus aquaticus. The sequence continues at coordinate 143,488 of PVIJ01001691.1, forward strand.
ACAGAGCCTGACCCAAGGATGGCAATAAAAATGTGATGTATGAATCCAGTGAAAGGCAAGGAAATCTGAAAGAAATTCAGATCAGCTACTAATGATTCTCACTGTCATTAAGATGACAATTGCCACAGTCAACAAATTAGTTATTTTCTAAATCTATAAAATTTGTGATATATGTCCCTGGCATACTTTCTTCCCTCTGTAAAGGAGAGTAGGAATAGAGAGGGCAGTGAGACGATGAGACTCCAGGGTAAAGAGCTTCACACACACGCCCCTGCTGCCCGTAGCCATATAGATCCCAAAGCGCACTTGAAGGCAGCATCCCGCATTGGAACTTTTTAATGGGAGGTCAAGCTGGAGAATGTTATTGTGAATTCCCATCAATATCCCTGGTCAAGACTAGAGGTTGTCCCTGTAAGCAGAACTGAATCCCCAAAGAGGAACTTTAAATTAGGTGGAGATTTGAGTCAGCTACAGGAGAATGCAGACTGGAAAAGACAGATTTGTAGATGTTAGCTCACCACTTGACCTTAGTTAAAAAAAAACCCACTGACTAGATGAATTGTTTTAGGCTAATCAGTTTATAGTTACAGGTTACACTAAAATAGCCTCAAAAACTTTCCAAAATGAGTTAGAATATAAATACTTGTCTTTATTTTTAAATCACCAGAAACTTATGACTCCACCTCTACCCTGAGTAAAACTATCTTCACTAAAAACCATAAGAAAGTTCCAAAGTTTATAAATGTATTTTCCAGTATTAGATATTCACATTACACAGTCAAACCCAATCACTACAAAACACAGTTTAAGAATACAGACTGTAGCCAGAATGTTGGATTTGATTTCTAGCTCTGCCATTTGTTAGCTGTGTGACCTTCTGCCATTTGCTTAACTTCTCTGTGTCTCAGTTTCTTCATCCATTGAATAGAGAAAATTATTATTTGTGCTTCACAGCATTTACTTCAAAGCAAGTGATCAATAAATTTGCTTCATATTTTATTAAAAAAAAAACTTATAGAAGACTTACGGAAGTATAACGGACTCAAAGAAGGACAACTTGAACAATCTGGAGTTATCACTCCAGCAGACAGACTTATAGAATCAAGCCACAGACACTGAGAGTGAGGCTGGTATCATTACATGTTTGAAAGTAAATCAGAATGAACAACCACAGTCCAAGAGCAAAAAGCAGAGCAGTAAGCATGGTTCTCTAAACATGAAATTATTAATGCCCTTTTATTTCCAATAATAAATACACAAAATAGCCAAGTAAAACTAACCTCCATAGCATATAAAACAAACAGGTAAATACAGATGCATTACTAATTTGATCATCTGTTACATATTAATTAATTTGAGGGGTAATTTTCACTCTCACTGCATCTATGAAGCATCCTCTAGCAAACGCTTTTCATTTCTTTGGAAGGGCTTGGATACATACAGGGCTTTAGAATGAACACTGTTACTAGTGATAAATAATTTCAGTCCCATCCTTCTTGAGTGCCTGTCTGAGGTAAGGTGCTGAGCCAGCTGTTATGGGAATCAACAACATATTGAACATATTGTAGATAGCTGTAATGTGATATAGATACATAATCACTCCAAGTCCTTCTGGAAACAACTTGGCTTAAAACCTACAGAAAGATGCGTAGAGGTGTGCGCAGAGGTGTTCACAGAGCACTGAGCATGAAATGCCAGAGCTCTTCACTGTGATTCTACAGAGGCACGGAGAAAATTTAGCATTCCCAAAGCAGTAGCATGGAGGGATCAGGTCTTACTGTTTGCCTTATAAAGAGTCTGGCATGGCATACAAATTATGAATGTCAAGTACGCATTAGGAAAACAGACAATGACAACAGCACGTCCTTTCTGGAAGTCAGAATGCTCCTCAACAACATGATTTCAGCGTGAATTAAAACAGATCAATGGCTGAGTATTCACGACGTACTAAGTACAAGATAAATAAGATACAGCTCCTGGCCTCCAGAAGCTCATGGAGCGGTGAGAGAGATCAGCACCATAAGGTAAATGAGTTAATCAGGCATTTTACACCACGAGCCTCTGTGGCTATTATGCTCACGTAGAAGGCGTGTGGGAGCGCAGTCGAAAGGCATGCGTGCCTGACTGTGACACCTGGAGCGTGGGTGTGGCCATTCCTAAGTGTGCACACCTGAGCCTAGAGGCCAGGGCTATAAAAGCAGCGTCATTCTACTCGCTCTCCACGGATATATGAATTAAAACACAAGATGGATGTCAAAATAATGAATCCCATTCATGAGTCAAAATGGTAAAGTGAGAAATTACATAAAGAAACATGATTCTATGAGCAAGTAAAAAGAAGGAATCTCACCTAGTTCTGCTGCATGATCACAGAAAGTACGACGAATGTGGAGTGTGATGTCAATATAAGGGTCTGGCTTATAAAAATGAGTGTGTGAAGGAGCTATTGCTTTTTGAAAAAGGGTCAAGTGTGGAGGTGGATGTTAAAGAGGCAACTGAATATATGGTTTTGGAACTCCAAAGGATGTATGGATGGAGAGCTAAAATCAGTAGTCACTGGCATATCAAAGGTAACTGAAATCCTGGGTTCATATGAGATTGCCCAGGGAGAAAATACAGAGGGAAGAGAAATGACCTAATACAAACCTTAAGAAGCTTCATTATTCAAGAGTTACAAAGAAAGAAGCTAAAGGACAGAATGAGTGAGGAAAAACAGTATGTAAATCTAGTAGTATTAAGACACACTTAGACCATCCTGTTTATACTTACAGTGTATTCCACGGTAGCATGGGGCTTTTGAACCAGCATCTTCTTCTCTTTTTTATCATGTGTTTTGTTTTGATTGTCATCTGAAGAATAAAATGTACACAAATAATTTCATTTTCAAGAATTGAGGACAAGGTAATCTATAGTATATTAAAACCCACTTTCAATGACAAAAAAGAAAAAGACACAAAAATGGACTAAAGGCACAAATTGCCCATTCTCATAAAAACACTATCAAATAAACACTCGGATAAATGACTAATATTGACTGCAATCAAATAATACAAATAATAATGAGGTAATGTTTTAGTTATTACAATAATTTAAATAATATATAACAATGATGTTAGAGTACAATCAATAGAAGTAATGCACAACATATATTAGTAAACCCTTTTATAAAGTCATTCATCAACATATAATTATAAAAATGTTGAAGTTCAGTCTTCGACTCAATAATCCTCTTAGGAATTTATCCTAAGGAAAAATTCAAAAGAAAAATGGTCTATGTCACAGTATATGGTTACTGCAGGATTATTTATAATGAAAACTTAGAAAGTTCTATATGATTGACAATGTTAGGTTGAGCCACAGATTTTGCTGTTTTTATAGATCAAAAACAGTCAACCATTGGCAGATGCATGCTATTCAATCTAACTGTTATGTTTAAATACATCTAACAAGTCAAATTTTTAAAACCAAACAGACAATTTGCAATGGATAAAAATTTAAATGACAAAAAGAATGCAAAGTTGAATTAATTACGAAAAGATGCTCTAACTTGAATGTAATCAGAAAAATGCAAATTAAAGCAGTGTATCATTTTACACCTATTAACATAACAAAGCAGAAAGCTGGATAATTCTAGTGTTGGCCAAGATGTGAACCGCTACTAGGAATGTGAACTGGTACAGTCATTGCAGAAAATTAATAGTTCTGTGACTCTAGAGTACACTTAACTCACAGATATACATCATAAAGTGACCTGCTTGAGGATGTACACCAACTTGACATCTGTGGCAGTTGGGAGTTAAAGGGTAAACAAAATGTGGCAGGTATGCTCTTGGGTTCCAGGCAGCACTTAGCAATAACAAGCTGTAAGTATACACACAGCAACATGCTGACATTAAGAGAAGCAGAATCTAATGAAGAGAACGACATTGTGTAAATAGAGACTACAGGCACACAGGTGGGTCTCATGCACCTCCATGTTTATCGCAGCATTATTTACAACAGCCCAGTCATGGAAACAACCTAAGTATCCATCAATGGATTGATAGAGAACATGTGACTTTATACACACGCACATGTACACACACCAGAATACTATCCAATCATGAAAGAATGAATTCTTGCCATTTGCAACAACATGGATGAAATTTGGGGACATTATTCTAAGTGAAATAAGTCAGACAAAGGATTATTGAATGACTTCACTTATATGTGGAATCTAAAAAATAAAACAAAAGAAAAAACAAATTCATACAGAGTACAAATTGGTGGCTGGTTATCAGAAGCTGGGGATGAGGGACTTGCAAAATGGATTAAGGAGGTCAAAAGGTACAAACTTCCTGTTAAAAAACAGTTAACAGGGCTCTAACGTACAGCATATTGACTATATTTAATAATACTGCATTGCTTATATGCAACTTGCTAGGAGATTAGATCTTAAAAATCCTCATTATAAAAAAAAAACTGTATGTATGGTGTCAGATGTTAACTCCACTTATGGTAGTGGTCATTTTGCAGTATATACAGATATCAAGTCACTGTTATACACCTGTGTATGACAACTGACATTAGGTCCCTCCCCCGCCCCTCCAACCATTAGCATCTATGACTGGCACCTGTGTTCTTGCATGAGCACCTGTGATTATGGACACCTGGGCCCAGAAAGCACAGGGCATGCGTATATATAAAAGGGCACACCTGTGCCAATGGGTGGGACTATAAAGGTGGTGTCACTTGAGGCAGGACTATAAAGGAGAGGAGACATCCAGAGAAATACTGAGAGAGAAAGCTGGTCTGTCTCCTGGTGCAGCATTAAAGGCCTGTAAAAATCTACCAGAAACTCCAAATTTATTTTTTCATATGCGAGAACTGAAGATGAACCTACCCTGGGGCAGTTGCAAACAAACTGAAATTATGTAAATTATATGTACCTCAAATAAAAAAATAGATGCATATAAAACAACTACACACATTTTTCAAGGCCACATGAAAATAAAAACTTATACACAATGAACACAATAGAACAGCATGGAGTGGAGAGAGAAATGAGACTAGAAAATGAGGATGAAAGGCAACCAAAGAATAAATAATAGAGTCCAGCTCTGCCCACTGAAGACATGTCACAAGCCGAGAAGTGAGACACTCAGTCTGCTACCTCTGAAGTCCTACAACCACCTCCCACCTCCTTCCAAGGTCAATGGTATCATTCCATCTAAATCATAACTATGGGTGTACTGGATAAGAACTGGACAGTAACACAGAAATATAAAAATAGTTAACTGACCTGGGACTATCTGACTTTTAAATGTTTCCTTTATATTTAAAGTTAAAGGTCAAGAAAAATATAGATGCTGCCATTAGAACTGTTTTCTAGCTATTTGCATGTTCAAATCAGATCCATTCATGGAACCAGAGATCCTAATGATCCTTCTAGACAACAAAAATCACCTCTTTCCTTCAAGTGGCAATATGCAAATTACTGTAAAAAGACAAGACTAAGGACTTTTCAGATGTCCAGATGTTACACAACCTATTCAAAAACCCAAATTTTAGTGTTTTAGGTTTTGTGATCTAAGTGTTCACTCCTTTTAATATCTCAGCCCCATTTTCTGTCCTACATGCATACCCTTTAGGTCTTCTTGCTTTCAGAAGGCTTTTGTAGGTGCTTCCTATCATTAGAACCTAAAATATGCTTTCTCCTTCCCATCTGTGGCAGCTTCTGGTCCACACCATATTATAAGCTCTACACAGTTATCTCTGGTCGCAGTGGGAATACGACTAGAAGCCCCCAAATCATGAGTTTCCCCACTGCTCAGCTGCAAAAGATAGACAGGTGTTGGGTTTTTCAGGATGAACTACATGCATATAGATTAGTACAAATCTTCCATTGGAACAAGTGGGTAAGTCAGAAAAATTTCAAACATAAATATTGCTAAAGAAAAATATAAGAAAGCTTTCCCTCCAAAGTCTAAGATTTTGAAATTCTTGAGGTAAGGACCCTGATATACCACCTTTGAATGTCTTGTGTCACAATATGATACCCAGCAGATGTGAGCAAATGGACTTCTCAGAAGAGATCAATGAGCCCAATGAGTTTGATTGTTGGCAACATTTTCACTGATAGAACTGACCCTGGGAAAACCACACAGCTAGCAAAGCCACAAACCGAACACAGTATCTGACAAGTGACTCAAGATAGAAAGCAGACACGCAACTGGTATACCCTAAGGACTTAATTTAATCATCTTCATATCATTATAGCACAAATTAAGGTTTCATACTGCTTCCTCAGTACTTTTTGCAGTGAGTTTTAAAGATGGCCGAATATATGTCTCAATAAGTAAAATCTACGATACCTCACTTAGATGTCTGTGCAGTATAGAGTCCACAAAGACCAGGAGAGGTTTCTGGAGCTGGAAAAGGCTCGGAAGAGAGCCCATCTGCCTAGGCAAAGGGCTAATCTGCGGTGCTTCAAGCTCGAGCATCTCCTCGGGTGTTCCAGGCGAGGGCCCATGCTATCCCAAAGGGTTGAAAACTCTCTCACTAACACTGGCACCTCCTTTTCCAGCTTGAGGCCTCCTCAGACCTTTTCTACTACCCCCAAATTCTGACCCTTCTTCTGCTTATGCCTCCTAAGGAAAATGATAGGAAAGAATCTACTGCCAAAGGGGAGAGTGACCAGGTATTCCTCAGAAGTCATCCAAGACAAATCAACTCAATCTCTGACCTGCCCCACCTCTGAAAATAAGTCTTCAAAGCCGGTTTTTCCTCAGTCCAATAAGGAAGTAGTTGATAAAAATAGACAAAAAGCCCTGAAGGAATGTAGGCCTTTTAACCCAGTTGTCCAGTTTTTCATAGATTCTGGAGCTGGGGCTGGTATGGGACCTCTATCGATCTCACCCATGTGGATCTGCCCATAAGTCCCGCCTCTTCTCTCCCACCCAGGAAGAGGACCAGGAGCATCTGAGAAACAAGGGTCTTTGCTCCTGCATCTGAAGATACCCTTGACACATGATTACCGCGAGAACTCATCTCTTTCTCTATGTGTTGCAGCGAAAAGAAGTGAATATTCTGCAGCCTAGAAGGACATGGAGGCTGAATGTGAAGGAATCCTTTGCAGTGGTGTCTGTTAAGTCTTTTTTAGGTTGCAACTGCCAAAGAGATTCAGTTTGAGGAGAGAACCTAAGGAACACTTAGACACGGGGAGTGATAAGAAGTGTGGCTAATATTCAGAGAGTCAGTTAAAAGAATGGGAAAATGAATATGTCACAAAGGCTGTGATAAAAAGTTAAAGGAAAGTGATACTATGACAAAAATAAGGTTTCAATAATGTGAATATTAAGATGAAATAAGGACTCATCCAGGATAGGATGGCCCAGGGCAATGGGCCATGTAAGGAGTAAACAAACGCCTTGTTGTAATGGCATCTGTGGGAGCAGCTAGGGCAGTGTTAGGGAACAGGGTGGGATATTGGAGTTAGGAGAATGGCACAGTGCTACTCGTTTCCTGCTGCTGCTGTAAAATTACTTCAACCTTAGTGGATCTAAATTAAAAATAAATACAAATTTACTGCCTAACAGATCCACAGCTTCCAAGTGATATGGATCTCCATGGGCTAAAATCACAGTGTTGACTGGCAGGTTCTGGAAGAGGATCAGCTTCTGTACCGTCCCCAACTCCAAAGAAGGCTGCTTTCCTTGACTCAAGGTCCCTTCCTCCACCTGCTAAGTTAGGAATGCAAAGTGGAGACTTTCCCACAGTCATTTCTCTAGTTCTCTCCTCCGTTGCTTTACTCACTTTCAAAGACCCTGGTGTTTACATTGAACATACCTGGATAACACAGCCTAATCTTCTTAAGGTCAGCTGATGAGCAACCTAAATTCCACCTTCAGCTTTGACCTTTGCCCTGTAACCTAACAGGTTTTGTAAACTGGGACATGGACATCTGGAGGTATTTTAGCTACCACAGATAGAGTACAGGCTTATGGGAAAGAACAAGAAAAGTCCAGATTCACAGAGGAGAATTAAAATAGAGATCACAAGTGTTTGTGTGCTGGGAAGCTGGGAGCTGACTAAGGGTTGGTAAGGGGGTAGTGCACTGGTTACATGTTCTCATTGTGCGAAAAAACAAGAATGAGACAATAGCAATGTTATTCAACCTAAGCATCCTGTCACAGACCACCAGGGCCAAGTGAAGTCAGGAGAGTGGCCATTATTCACTGCTGTACTTGCAAACAGAAGGTATACCCATGAATTCCCTGACTTGAGTTCATAATAAGGCATGGGCATAGAAAGGAAAGAAAAGACCACATAAAGTCCTTTTTTTTCCTGATATTATTTTGACAAGCACAAACAGAACTTTGAAAATTATCAAGTTTTCAAGTTACATCAAAACCAGTTCTCATTGGCCTTAGCTTGTGTGTCCCCCCTCACTGCTTACTCCCCTTGAACAATATTTTTTTTTCTCTCCTCCCCTCTCTCATAAAATCATCTGAAGCAGATGCACAACGCGGGACCCACAACATGTTGTCTAAAGAAGGAAGATGGTTGCCATGGCATCCACATGAAGGGGACTCATTGAAGCAAAGATTGTGTCTCTTTACCTCTTTCTAAGGAAGGGACAACCTTTACAGACAGGAGAATCCATTTACAACAATGGTCATATCCCTATACTGAGAACTAATGCATTTGCCTATGACAGTTCGATATCATTAACCATAAAATCAGGTCATGTGTAATCTCCTTTATGCCACCAAAATTCTATCTGATTATAGCTGGTTTGGGGCCAAATGAGCTGGGTTCAATTAACAACCCTGACACATTTTCATAGCTGTGTGATGTTATCAAGTTACTTGAAATCTTTGTGCTGTTTATCCATAAAGTGAAGCGCTCTCTGACAATGTTCTTCAAATAATTCAAGGAAGTGATACAGTGTTTATCTCAGAGTCTAACCCAGAGTGTTTTCACAAGTGCTTTTATTATTAATAATGCAGTCAACATAAGTAAATAGCAATTTGAATAGAGTAGCATGTTAAAAAATTATAAAGAAGCAAAATTTCATTCCAGAAACACAGTAGTGATAAGCATTAATATGATTACTGTAAGATGTTTAAAGGAAACATACCATTTCTGCTTACTTTGATACATGCCAGAAAAAAGCATTGAAAAAATTAAACAGTGATTATATTTCCGCAAAGAACAATTTTTTTTTAAATCCAATGTTAAAAAACTAAGAACTGGAATAAATTTCTTTAACATGATGAGTAAGTTTTACTCTTTGATCTTCATAAGAACGATGCTTCTACAAAAGCAGTGGGACCCTGAATTGTGTATCAAAAGCAATTTCCCCATAAGAACAAAAACTTAATGACTTCTTAATATTACTGCCAGGTCTGCAGTGGTGTGTTAATTACCTAAATGCAGTGAACTAATAAGATATTGTTGCGGACGCAGCCCAGTTTTATAGAAGAAAGATTCCAGTGTGTGCAGTGGGAGGGAACCGCAGGACTACCCAAGCTCTACTCGCTTCCTTTTACTTCTTTTGTTCCGAGGAAAACAAGAGCCTAAGAGCAGTTTCAGCAAAGCTTTTAAGGCTTCTGGGCATAATAGCTCCCACTCCACTCAATTACATCAAAAATGCTAACCTAATGTGATGCAAAGCTAAACCACAAGTACCTAAGGTCATAAAAATAAACTCCAGTTGAGATGAAAGCAGAAGCACTGCAAACAAAATGGAGACAGTTTGGACACTCCGTACATGAGGAGGGAATCCCTACCATTTATTAGAAGCCACTTTTCACAGCACTGTAAGGCAACACCAATGTACGAATGTACTCCAGGTGCCACTTGTTCCTCAATGGTCTCATAGAAACTACGCACTATTCTAAACTCTCCTAAAGCATATCTGTTTAAACTGAGGCAATGCTATGTCAGAAACCAAATCAAACATTAAAAAGAAAAACACTAACCAATATAAATTAAAGAATTCCTACTATATGGTGATAATTTTGTTCTGGAATCTCCATTTAAAGCAATGGGTAAAAAGTATTAAATATTGAAGAGAAATGAAATTTTCCTTAGCAGATAAATTGTCTACCTAAAGAACCAACATCATAAAAACTCCTAGCAACCATAAAATTATTCAATAAGATGACCAGATACAAAAATCTCTCATGCTTATAACAGAAATGTATTTGGAAACATCCCAGGCTCAGAGCTATCAAATTATAAAATATACAGGTATAAATATAGAAAGATAATGGTAAACTGTGTGTGTGTGTAAAATTCTGAAGGTTTACTGAAGTAAATAAATGGAAGTTTGAATAAAGGCAGCTACATAAAATGTTCCTCAGTAGGAAATCTTATTCTTGAAAATAATTTATTTTTGAATTGATGTTTAGATTTAATGCAACCTAGATAATATTTTTAAATATGGAGAAGAGAAACATGCCACCTTGATAAGCAGATTTATCTGGAACCATAAATACATAAGATAAATGAAGGTAGGAAAACCTTCTTGATGTTAAAGCACATGATTACAAAGCCACAGAAGTTAAAACATTGTGATGAAATAACAAGAATCAGAACTGAATGAAGGACAGATAAAAGAGCCTTTATAAACCAGTAAGAAAAGATTGGTGTTTTCCATAATTGTCATGCAACTTCATGCCAGAGGGCTTCGATATTAGAACCAGAATGAGAGTCTGCTCAGTCTCTGGCTTCATGTATGTGCTCAACAATTAACGTTACTTAATCAGTTGTCCAGCATGTAAGTGGCGACAACAACTGAACTCCAGAGTTACTGTCAGGGCTGGATAAGGCAATTCAACTCAGGGAAAGTAGTCTGCAAAGTAAGAAGGACTCAGAAAAGCTTAAGGACTATCATTAAGTGATCCTGGGTAAACACTTGCTAATGTTTGGAGAAAAATCTAGATCACTCTCAAATCAATGCAGATGAATTGAAGTTTTAATAGTAAAAACAAAATCACAAATGTCTCTGAAGAAAATCTAGGACTTGTATTTACCTAAAGAAACATCTTTTCTATCAGTGATGTACACTACCCAATTTATCGTTCTGACTGTCAAAAGCACAATTAAAATTTTCTATATTTATATCTAGCACCTTAAGTGTAACTCCTGGAATACCTGAATAATAAGCAGCTACAGTAAAATTTTTAAAAGGTCTCTCATGAGGAGCCTTCATCTTCTATGCTTGGAAAGTGCAGTGATGTGGGGAAGAATAAACTCCATACTCAATATGAACTACACGTTTTATCCTGTTGACACAAAGGGAGTGTTGTCATCATGGAACACTTTACCTCATTTCCTCAGAGCACCCTGAGCACTGAGCACATCCTTTGTGTTCATGAAATGACTGTACTAACCTCACTCTGTATTTTTGGAAACAGATTGTTTTGGTTGTTCTGTCAGCATTTAACTTACATGACCCACAAAAACTAGTGAGTATTTTTAATGTAACTACATATATGACTAGGTCAAGTAGTTAAGCCCACAGAGAAACTTCAACCTTGTCATCAATCATGTTATAGTTCAGGGAAAAGAAACTCCAAATATAATCAATTTCTCCTTCCTTACTAAGAAACAACAGAGTTCTTAAGGCAGGGGAGAAGGCACTAACATATTTAACTTTTTTCACTCAGAGTTGATTCAGGGGAAGCAGAATGATGTATGAAGATTCAGTTGGGTAGCAGAAATCAGGGCTTAAATCCCTGTTTCCTGCTGACCTGTGGTGGGATCCTTTGGTGAGTTACTCAGTTTCTAGATGTTTCCATTTGTAAAAGAGATTGCTATCAACTGTAGCAGATTATGATTGACAGTAAATTAAATAATGAAGTAAAATGTCTAGTCCATAGGAGAACTAATCCACAATAGGTTCTTTCTGTTCTTTCCTATACCTGCTGCTACTTCTTCCCTTTCTGGCTTCTTTCTGCCCTCTAAAAACTCTTTCAAAATGGCCTTTCGGGCCCCCTTGGTGGTACAATGCGTTAAGCGCAGCACTGTGGAGCTGCCTGCAGCTGCAGTTTGAGAGTTCAATACCTGGCCAGGGAGATTCCCTGATGGCACAGCAGACCTCTCCTGCCTTGCCCGCTGCTCCCCTCAGCAGTGTATTTCCATCAATCTTGCCTGTTCTGCTCCCTACTCTGTCTCTGGTGAACCCTCTCACTGCCCCATACCTCTGGCCAGCAACCCAGCTTGCATGCATAAATAAATCTTAAAAAAAAAATGGCCTTTCACTATTTACAATGAGGACTTCATTGAGTAAATTTAGACTTTACAGAAAATATGGAAATATAAAAACCAATTCTATGTAAGTGAAAACTACACATGGTCATTAAAAATTACAGTTGAACAAAAGAAAATACAAATCATCCATTTTATCCTCATTTAGAGAGAACTAATGTTTGCATTCTGGTGAACATACTTCCAGCCGTTTTCCATGTCCCTCTTTATATCTATAAAAGTGAAACAAAATAAAATCACAATCTATACACTACTGCCAAACTGCTTTTCTACTGTAGCAATATTTTGTGAAAATTTCCCATTTCAATAACTGTTTTTCTGTATCATTTAAAAATGGCACATCCAATTTGATTTTTCAAAATCATTTAAACTGAACAATTACTAGTCATATTTAGTATAATTTTTTATCCTCAGCCCAAATCACATTTGGGCAATTTCTCTTACATGGAGTTCTTTCTTAATACAGAGGTGACATGACATGATAGATTAATTAGGTAGTGGGGTTTGCAGACCACTATGATTATAATGGGACTAGACTCACCTCAAGTTCAAAGTAAAGAATGGTGGGGTTTTTTGTTTTTTTTTTTTTTAAGACATAGCTGCTTGATGCAGTAACTGTACTTTTGGTTCCAACAATAAGAAAGGACTGAAATATATTGGGCTAGTGGGAGTGCTGAAGTTCTAACAAGAAAGAGAAGGAATGCCCCTTGAAAAAAGTAATCACAGCCAGACTACCAGGGGTTGGGAGATGGGAGAAGTGAGGAGGCCTTGGTCAAAGGGTATGAATTTTTGTTACAAGTACATTCTGAGGATTGAATGTTATCAGTTACAAATACATTCTGAGGACTGAATGTGAACAGCATGGTGATTATAGTTATTAATACTGTATTACATACTTGAAAGTTGCTGAGAGATTTTGAGTGTTCTCACCACACACACAAAAAGAAATAGTAATTATATAACCTGATGAAAGTTTTAGCTAAAGCTATGATTGTTGTTATTTCGCAAAATTGCAACACACACACACACACACACTTATAAATGTATTCATGTATACTTAAGCATATAAAGCTGTGTTAATTATATCTCAATAACTGGAAAAAATAATTATGATGCCTTTTGTATTTATAATCATATTTACAATGGTTATATATTTTTATGTTTAATGAGGTGCAATGCTCACCCACAATTCTTTTATAACTTTTCATTCTTAAGGATTAGATTTTGACATGTATATCAGTTTTAAAAAAGAACATCTCTCTCTCTCAGTAAATTTGTTTCAGGAAAGGTATGACATAAGAGGGATGTTTCCTAAGACCTTGCATGTCTGAGAATGTCTTGCTGTCTTTCAGCTTGAAAAACAATTTTCCCTTCACAACTCTGAAGAAGACTGAATTCCTCTTGTGTTTACCGCTGCATGAAAGTCTATGACTAACTCTTTTTGCTCTTTTGTCGACGACAGTATTTTAAGGGATTGTTTTAGCCATTTATCCATGATCTGTAAACATTTAACAGTTTCTCTAAGTGTGGATTTTCCCTTTAATTCTGCCTATGGTGAATTCTTTTGATTTCTAAACTCAGGTGTGATTTTCACTCAGGAAAGCACTCATACTACACTCGATTCCTGCTTTGGTTCCCATTGTTTTGACCTCTTCACCAAGAGCACCTTTGATCCTCAGATGCCTCCCTCATGCCTGTCATATCAATCCTCTTCTCTCTTATCACTTGCATTCATTCCTTCTACAACAATCCTATGCATTCTGGGAGGACTCAGGTTTGTCCTGTTCACCACTTCATTTTCATGGTAAGACTTAAACATTAAGCCTACCTTTTGGTGCACAGGTCTAATTAATTCCATCCTAATGGTTTCCATCTATTTTATACCCAAATTCCTCAAATCTTTATATTCTGTTTCATCAAAATAAAATCAGAGTCTTGATTTTTTTTTCCACATGAAAACTCATCTTACCCTACCTTCTTTGATTCTTTGAGCTCTGAAGTACCAGAATGATCATCGCTTGCACAGAAGAGCGATGCCGTTACATGTTTGTGGTTTGACCTACTTTTGTGTTTGGAAATCAATTTGTCAAATAGTATAACTTTGGCTCTCTGAACTTTTCATGTGAAACAAAAACAACTGACAGCTAGGGAATCTTCACACGTTTAAAAAAAAAAGTAAGAATAAATAGTGTGTGAAAGGGAAAGTGTCAGGATTGTAGCTGGGAGAAATGACCTCAGTAGTAGGTTACTTTTAAGTTGCAAAAACCAAAAATGTTTATCAAAGAAAAAGTGGAAAATTTCATTGATTATTTATTCTTATTAAATTAAATTTCTTTTGAATTGAGGGGGAAAACTGTTACTTAAAATGTTTAATTTAGGCAATACAAATTCATTATTAAAAAGCAAAATTCATTCTTTACATTGCAAACATTCTCCAAATAAATCTGTGATCAAAATAATCACAAAAACTGGTCATAATCTTTTTGTTTCTTTATTTGTGATACAATGACAGCTATAATTCTCTTAGATTTCTACTTTACTATCCAGGATTCTTGGTGTTAATCTCTTATGTTAAAAACACCACAGAATCATAATAATGTATTTTATTTCAATTTAGGCTTGTCTCCTGTATTTATAAAATGTTTCCACCGCTTTTAAATCTTATAATTACACACCTGTGTTTCAGTTGAATTTCCCTATTGATATGTTATCCATATTTGTAAATATCCTAGTCTCATCTGTATTTCCATAGGCAAAGATGGGTACTATTTTAAGATTATGAAATGATACATTTCTTTAATAGAATAGTGCGATATAACTCATGCCAATTTAATTGATTTTGATATTATAATATGCTATATTATTTTTAATACATATATATACATATTTATACATCCCAACATATTTTTAATACATATATATACATCCCAACATATTTCTGTCAAATGTAATTTGACATAATTTAGAAAACCATATTAAGATGCATTACTATCAAGCAATTCTTTAGGAGTTTACAAAAATAAATATAAATGCAAGCACAGAAGCATTGAGTTTATTATTATTATTATTTTTTTTTTTGATGCTTACTGTGTGCCATGTGCCTTGCTAAGTGCTAGATCCAGAATCAACCATCTGCCTCAATGTAATTACCCACATTTCCTTTCTCCTACTCCTCTCTCAACAGAAAAACAAAACATTCTTAGTATTGGGACCATTTTGTTACAAAAGGCAATTCTAGTGACTCAATCTTTTCATAACATCTTTTTATCAGCATCTTAACTGATGTGTTCTTCTAAGAGTGAGGCCATAGTAATGAATGATTACCTAAAATTTTCATTAGGCATAGATAAATCTAGGAAACCAAGTAAAAATATTTTGTCAAATATGCATCCTTAGCTCAGGTAGGTAAAGTTGTAAATGTGGAAATGGATACAACTTAAAGCATTTTCTTTTGTATTGATAAAAGAATTTTAAATTTGTCTACTTTTATAAAGCTCTTACATTTATTCTATTATTAGTCTTCTACATTTTCTGATTGATATTAAAAATAACTATAAAATATGTAATATGCACAACGTGAAAAAGAAAACAAAACTCCTTTGCAATTTTGTACCCTGTCAGTCATAAACTTTCTTAACTTTTGATAGTATATTCTTTGGATGGCTTATGCATATGGATTTACCTTTTACTAGTGTAACAGCAATTTTTCAATCCTGAAATCTAAGCCTCTCTAGATAAATCCACTAGGTACCTCAAAAAAATCTAAGCCTCTCTAGATTAATTCCACTAGGTACCTCAATTCACTATCTCTTAATATCAATTCACTATCTTCCTCCTTTTTGCGTTTTGTTAAATCTTGATGCAGTTCCTTTTCCCCTTCATAGTTCCCCTTCACACCGTTCACTAAATACTGCTATTTCTGTGAGCAAACTCTCTCCTCAGGGTGCCCTTTCTCCTGGGTCCTAGTCTCCAACCAGAACAACAGGCTCACTGCCACACAATCATATTTATCATAAAAAAAGAGTTAATGGAATTTTCCTAACATCTCCATTGCCTATAGGATAACGCCCAATGCTTAGTGTGGCTAAGAACCTCCCATTTTAGCATCTCTTTTCCTCAAACTAGAGCCACCAAAAGTAGTAGTGAATTGGACTACTCTTCACTTGAGTGTAATTGCTCCACCTACTGGTGCAGAACAATCTTCGGGGATGGGAACCTAGAGAATGTGCTAAATCAGTCTTATGACATGAAGCAAAGATGGCAGCCAGAGAGTTGGGTGTGAAAATGGACAAGGAACTCTGGAATTCAATGGTTTTATCCAAGCACTGTATTCTCCTACAGAAAAGCCCCAAATCTCTAAACAAGTTGTTACCGTTGCCATTTTTGAGAGAAGATGAAAAACTATGTTGACAACTCTTTACTTATTGCTCCCAATTATAATCACAGGATAATTCTAACCCAACTATTGTGCTGTCATGTATATCCTTCCAAGATTTTCATGAAATTCAAACAAATCAAAATAGAGTATCCATCTATGTATTTACTCATCCATTCAATGAACACTTAAAGAGTATCTGCAATGCTGCAGATTCTGCACAAAGCTAACAATACAGCATCTAAGTCATAACAGCATATAAATAGGGAAGTAGATGAATAAATCTGAGATGACAATGCAATAGGGAAATCTAATCTTGACAGAGAAGGGGAGAAATTGCTGGAAGAAATGATCACTGGGCTGATTTTGTGAAGTTAA
Source organism: Scalopus aquaticus (assembly GCA_004024925.1). NCBI lineage: Eukaryota > Metazoa > Chordata > Mammalia > Eulipotyphla > Talpidae > Scalopus > Scalopus aquaticus. The sequence goes on from PVIJ01001691.1 coordinate 160,499, forward strand.
GTGAATTAGTTAGGCAGAGTGAAGGGTTCTGTAGTTACTTAAGTGGAGTGAAGGATTTTGTTTCAAACTCAAAGCATTATGCATGCAACAAAGGCACCATATTAAAATGCTGTCCTAACGTAGTGTCCACAGGGAATAGCATCAGACTAAAAAGAAATCTCAATGGAAAGGACTCTACCAGCCTCCCTCAGGAAAACCTTACAGAGCAAAATGTCTCCAATTCAAAATACTACATAAGCAACAGCATTTAAAATAAGGATGAAGAAAGTTAATATTTTGAGGGGCACACTATAGAAAACATTTGCAAATATCCAACGTCTTTAAGTCATATATAACAGAACATGTGAAAAGCAATTTTCCTTAATCCTCTTCCACTTTCGGGAAATAAGGGAGAATACTCAAAACTTTAAGCTTTAAGAGGATGTTTTTTAATCCCACAGAAACTTCATTCAATAAGTTGACAGTTAACAGTTTTTTATGAAATACTGAAATACTTGAGAGTAAAAGTTAAGCTATTAAGTTATTTAACACTTGTAATCACACCAACCCACTGGAATGCTACATACCACATGGTTTTTGGGGCATATCACTCATCCACCTCTGTTGAAACAATGTCAATACTTACTACCATCCTGTGATATGTGATATATAAGAAAAACATACTTCTCATACATATTTGGTATTCACCCATAGTTTCTGACTCATAGTTCCCAAAACCTTTGCACTTTCCTAAATGTTGAAAGTGTTAAACATATCTTTTGTTAAGATGAACTCTTGCCATTTTTGACAAAATGGATAGAAATGGAAGGGATTATGCTATGTGATATAGTTGGAAGAAGAAACACAAACACCAGATGGTTTCACTTATATGTGGAATATAGAAAAACAAAATAAAAGTGTCAGACAAAATTGAAGCAGAAATATGATTTTGAAATTGAGGTTAAAAGATGAGAAGGGGAAAGTAAAGTGGGAGGGGGCACAATAGACTATGGTGGAGGACTGTGGGTGCCTTGGAGGTGGGGGTGGTGATATGCATCTGAGGAGGTGTAACCCCTAGGCTTTGAATAACATATAGTATTGCAAACCAATTTTACCTCACTAAAAATAAACAAAGGAATTTTCTGGGGAAAAGAATGCTTTGGAAAATACCTGAGGATGGAGGCTGGTTGCCAGGGAAACCAACAATAAATAGAGAGTGGAATTTTCAGTTCTGCTCTCTAATTTCTAGGGAGGAGAGTGAAGTTAGAGATTGAGTTTAATTGCCAATGGTGCATGATTCAATTAATTATGCCTATGTAATGAGGCCTGCATAAAAGCCAAAAAAAAAAAAGAGGGGCTCTGATGAGCATCCATGTTAGAAGACCTTGCCATATGCCAAGTTCCAAGTGGACAGAGCTTCTTTTGGGGGCACCTAGACCTATGTATCTCTTCAACCTATGTTGATTCCTGTGTTTTATGTCTTTTAGTGAACTTGGTAAACTAGTATATAGACAGGTTTCCTGAGTTCTGTGAGTCCCTCTTGCAAATTAATCCAACCTGAGGAGGGGGGATAGGGGTCTCTGATTGGTAGTCAGTTGTCAGAAGCCCACGTTATAAACTGTGCTTATAACCGCCATGTGAAGTAGAGGGCAGTCTTGGGTGACTGAGCCCTTACTTAACCTGTGGACTCTGATGCTATCTGCAGGCAGAGAGTTTCAGAATTGATAGTGTCACCTGCTGGTGTCTGAGCATTGTCTATTGGTATGGGGAACCATTCCCCACATATTTACTTTGGAATTGACTTCATTAAGCCTTGTTCACACCCCAACAGCAGCCCATTTCATCTCTGCTGAATACTATTAAATGTTCTCAGAGCCCCCTTAGTCTCTTTCAGCCTAGCAATTTCAAATATACTGTGTGCCACCTCAAGTTGGTACTCCTAGTCCCCTTTTTTGTACGCTCTTTTCAATGTACCGCAGGCCTATAGGAATAAGAGCAATAGGTTTGAGATGAATGATACAAGTAAAGCAGGATCATCACCTCCATCATACTAGACATGGTCGTTTCACTAATGCAGTTTCAGGTGAGTGACTGTTCTGAAGAACTATATAAATTGTGGACTCATTTTAAGATACCCCTTAACTAAAAATCCCAAGTCCTCTTTAAAACAAACAAAACCTATTGAAAGCCAGGTCATATCTCTTCCATTTTCTATTGGTAAGAAGTGCAGACAGCTCAACCAACATTTTGATGGATATATCTACACACACTAAGGAAAACACTTCTCATTCAGGGAAAGTGAGCCAAAAATCAAATAATAAATATCATTTGATATTTACTTGCACAAACTATGCTCTAGATGCTGAGAACACAAAGGCAAAGAAAGCATACCAATTATTTCATTTCCATCACTTTACAAAAGATTATCCATATAAAGTAAGGGCTGGAGGCACATAGTAACTTCTAAATAAACTACTATGATGATGATCAGTTACAAAGTAATGTTTTAAAAATGATTACAGATTTTACAAAAGAAAATACTGCAGTATTACCACCAATACTCACCAACACTGTAATATCTCTTTAGTTCTGTACGCCTGATCTCCTTTAACTGATTATTTTTTCTCTTTTTCTTTTCATCAGTAATATACTCTTCTACAGCAATGTTGCACTTGTCTTGTTCGAGAGTGACTGTATTATTATCTTCTTCTCCAGTTTGAGTCCTTGCAGCTATAGCTGAGACTGTCTCTGCGTTTTGTTTGGCTTGCTTTTTCTTTTTCAATCTAGGAGTAATGGGAGAAAAAATTGAGAAATTATTTTCCAGGAGCAATTGCATTTATTTCATGCTGTTGAGTTTTAAGAAAGTGATTAATTTCATGGTGTTATGTTTTAAGAAACTGATAGAAAACACTTTGTTATTATTTATTATATTCCTATTGTTTTTTTCTTTTCTAATGACTTAGAAATTCTTATATGAAGATATGTGTTCTTCACGTTTAGATCCTCAGAAAATTTTTTAGATCTTAGAAAGTGTTGGTGAAGTGCTCTTGACCTGAGAATAAAACTATTTACTTCTATAGGTTATTAAGTGTGTTTTTTAAAATCAATATAATTTCCATATTAAAATGCCATGTTTGGGGCATCCCTGGTGGTGCAACAGGTTAAGCACAGCACTATGAAGCTATCCAGAGCCACTGCAGCACAAGTTCAATGCTTGGTCAGGGCAATTCCCACATGGCGCAGCAGACCTCTCTTGCCTCGCCCGCTGATCTCCCCAGCAGTGTACTTCAGTCGATATGCCTGTTCTGCTCCCCACTCCGTCTCTGGTGAATCTTCTCAACACCCCATACCTCTGGCCTGCACCCCAGCTTGTATGCATAAATAAATAAACCTTAAAAAAATTAAAAAATAAAATGCCATGTGTGGAGTGTTCCATTTTTAAAGCGTTTCTAGTTTTCAATGTTATCTTTGAACTGATGCACAAGCACATTTATAAAGACAAATCCTCTGTAATTGGCTCAGATTGAGTATAAAGAGTTTGCAAGGTGTGAAGTGGTTCAGGCCTGAATAATTCTTTTCCTTGATACACATACATATTAACACTGAAGAAAGATCTGCATTTCCTGGAACAGAAGATGTTCCAGTAACAACATGTAGTTATCATGATTACTAGTAGCTGACTGATGTACTCAATGAGATGTGAGTTCTAAAAATTCACTGTAAAATCCTCCCATCAAAGAATGGAAATACATTTTTAATACCTTTTCTAAGGGGGAATAACTGCTAATCTTATTAGTGTGGTATTGGTTCATGCTCTTCAAATATCCCTTTTATAGGTTTACCTTTTGGGCCTTTTCTTTTGTTCTTCAAGTCAATTTACAGTCGTCCCAGTAAACATTCTCACAACAGTGTTTTATTACCACTAAGTTATGATAAACTTAAAAAAAAGTCTTACAAGAAAATAAATCCCCTTTATTTCACCTAACTTTTGTAATTATCCCCAAATGTACACTTAATCACATCGTGGACAAAAAACCAAACCAAACCAAAACAAAAAACCACATACACTTGGCAAATCATCTTAAACAGTTAAGTAATTAAAAACAAGATATATTTAATATTTGAATTGTGTGACTCTGAATTTTTTAAATTAATTTTGTTATGCTACTTTGTCCTTCCTTAAAATACCACAATTACATAAAACAAGTATCATTATTCAATCTCCTCTCACTATTGTAACTAGCCCTGTCAATTCTATTTTCTAACCCTCTCCTTATATTCACCTTTATTTCTTGATCTCTGCCCCACTGGATCATTTCAGCTTTATCTTTCTGACAACTGTTTTACACAATGTAATTTATTGTTCTTTGTTTTATTCTGAAAATAACGCACATACACGCTAAAAAAAAATTAGAAAATGCAGAAAAGTGAAAAGAATAACACAAATCAAGTAAGACGTTAACACACTAAGAAGCAATCAGACCCCTACTTTGGGGATATAATGTAAAAGCTAAGAAGATAAGGGCAATTACACTATTCAGACCTTATACAAGGGCAGAGGGTGAGGCAGTGTGGCTCAGTGACAGGAATCTGAGCTTCTTATTTTGCCTTTCTGGAAAGGGATGTTACAGGGCTTATTATGGAAATTTATTGGCCTTCTTACATTAAAATTCTGTGTACTTGTAGGACATGCATTCTTCATTTTACCTGACAAGTATCCCAACCCAGATTTAGCAAACTGAAGAAATAAATGACAGTGCTAAATAAAGCATTTATAGTAGCTAAATGAAAACTTTCCTCTGGAGCTTTTTCCTTTGCTAAAGGAAATAACACTGGCAGCAATCAAAGCTAGAGCCTTGAGCAAGTTCCTTTCTTTGTTGTCTCTGCAGAGGTCTCTCCTGTTGCTGGCTGACTCCAGTAGAGGGCAAGCCAAAAAGGCATCAAAGGTTTTCATTACATTAGCGCTTTAGTGAAAGCTTCACGAAGGCTGGGATTTAAGTTTTGCTAAATGCTGTAATCCCAGGGCCTCTGCATGATACACATTAGGTATTCCACAAATATTTCTTGAATGAATGAGTGGATAAACAAGGCTAGGTTTGAACTCGGTTGAGATCTGCTCTTAGTGATCTCCTACAACATGCCATTTCTCAGCTTTCTCTTATTAGTAGCATGTTCTGAAAAATAAACTCCTGTCTCCTTAAGATTTTAATTTAAAATGAAAATACATTAACTCAATGTAATTTAAAATGTATTAAACTACAGATCTCTTTAAATAACATTAAATGAAGAGTTCTACATGACCCCTTCATTAAGTCCATAATTTGGGGTCCGAGTGTTTCTATAAGAAGTGCCACAGGCATAAATATCTAGCATGGCCTTGTCCAATATGGTGGCCACTAGCCAGCCACCTGTGGTTATTCAATTTAAAATTAAATAAAAATTTAAACTTCAATCCTCTAGTGGCAAGAGATACATTTCAAGAGCTCAAAAGACACATGGAAGTAATGGGTATTGTAATAAACACATACAGGACACTCATCATCACAGAAAGTATTGGACAGCAATGACTAAGGGTTAATGATTCAATGGTTAGGCCTACTGGTAGGAGATTAGAGGAAAGGAGCAAGATAGAGATCATTTAGCAATGAAGGCTTATTGAGTATATGCATAGGATATGTCTATAAGAGGTACATACACACAAAAATGGTAAAGTGAGTTTCCAGCAAAAGAAAATTAGTAGCAGGGGGAAAAGAGAGTAAGAAAAATTGCTATTCATTGTGTTCTCTTTTGTATCGTTAGGATTTATACAGTGTATAAGAGTCACACCCACAAAAAAATGGTAAAGTGAGTTTCCAGCAAAAGAAAATTAGTAGCAGGGGGAAAAGAGAGTAAGAAAAATTGCTATTCATTGTGTTCTCTTTTGTATCTTTAGGATTTATACAGTATATAAGAGTCACACCCACAAAAAAATGGTAAAGTGAGTTTCCAGCAAAAGAAAATTAGTAGGGTGTGGGGGGAAGACAGTAAGAAAAATTGCTTTTCATTGTGTTCCCTTTTGTATCTTTCAGACTTAAACAGTATATAAGTCAAAAGGTTTTTTTTACAAGCATTTAGTCTTTGAAGTCTTCTTCCTTGTATAAAACAATTTCACACATACTGTTGATGTTTTTAAATTGAGTTTTACTTAAAAAAAATATTATTATGAAAAATTTGGAAGGGTTTTCTCCTAACAGCAACTACTGTTGTGTAAACTAATGAACCAGGTGCCCTGCTATGTACTTTATAAATATTGTCCTATCTTCACAAAAGCAAAATAAGGTAGTCAATCTTATTTCCATGTTACCGATAAGAAAAAGAAGGCTGAGAAAAATTAGAACCATTTCTCAAGGTCACATATGTGGCACAGTTAAGGACTTCACAAAGCGCAGTTTATGCCAACAGCCAGATGGTCCCCCAGAGCCTCTCAAAATCATTCTTCAACACAATGTATATCTGAGCTTTCAAATGAGATGCACTGGACTTAGAAGAGTCTGTGATCTATATGGGGGAGAGCAGCATGGCAATCTAGTGGGCTCACTGAAAGCATACTCACAGGAAAGAAGAATTTAGGATCTGGGTTTGGCTCTCTCTGTAATCAACTGTGACATTCTCAGGAAATACAATAAACTCTCCAGGACTTGTAAATAAAAGCAAGAGGTTGACATGATTTTCAAGGTCCTGTCTGGCTCTAACCATTACATGTGGCTGCAATTAGGAAATATGCTAAAGCTGTTTTGAGGTTAAAAACATCATTTTAAATTCAAACTAAATCTCCCCAAGAACCTACACATCCACGAGATCCCTCACATCTGATTACATTTTCCTTCCACTTGCAGAGCTCCCAGCCCTGGGAAAGTCCAGAAGCCAAGACAGAGCACCATTTATATGCCAAGGACATTTTTTAAAATGCAGAAAAGCAATGCTCTGAAATATTTAACTAGTAACTGCATAAAGAAAAATAGGAAATTTTAGAATTGACCGACTATAAGGACAATATAGTCCTCTTATTTTGTTTTGGGATTTCCCCCCAGTTTTTTGATTTTTAAATTTCCTTAAGCATTTTCCTTGCTGTCTCATTTCATGAAGTTACAGGTGAGAGGGGCTGAGACTTGGTCTGTGCAACACCAGAGACATATTAATGAAGGAGAGGAAGTCACAATGAAATGAACATCAGTTCACTAGAACAGTCTAACAGGGCAATTCAATCATGGAAATGGCTGTTCCAGAAAGTGGGGAACTCCCCATCACTGGAAGTATTCAAGCAAGTCAGGTACAAATTCTGACCTCCAAATCACATGCTGACAGTCCTGTATGTTTTTATTGAGGTTTAATTGACTATTAAATAATTTCAGATGTATGACATGAGTCAATTTTTTTTTACTTAATATATTTTTTACTTAATATATTCCAAAATGACCATCACAATAAGTCTAGTTAACATCCACCACCATTTTTTTCTTATTCTGAGAACTTTTAGGATCTACTCTCTTAATAACTTCCAAATAAACAATACAATATCACTAGCTAGAGTCATCATACCGTATATCACAGCCATGGGACTTATTCTATAACTGGAATTTGTAGCTTTTTGACAACCTTTATTCATTTTGCTCACTCCCCAATACAGTGCTCCTTGAGGAAAATATTTCAGAATTTCTTCTGTAGAAAAATAAGCACACTAACATGGAAGATGTAGGTGTAATATTTCATGGGAAAAATTACAGAACAGTATTACAGAGTGAACCTTTTTTTGAGGAATAAAACAAAAAATAAAGATTATCCAAAACCAACAACTATTCCAACAACTATGTGTGCATACAGGATTCAACACATATGTACCGGGAAAGGTCTGCCAATGGAGAAGAAGAACAGAAGTGACTCTCACTTTACATTTGTAGAATGCTGGTATGTTGAATGTTTTGTACAGCAAGTATGTATTATTTTTATAACAGTAAGATCAATTGATATTTAAAAATTAAATATTTGTAGCTCTGACAGCATTTCGCTACATCTCTGTCTGTGGTTCATTTTGTTCAGAGCTCGGCTATCACAGAGAATCACTGGGCAGAGGTTACTCCCTTTTGACAGGCCCCTCCCTTCTCTCCTGCTCTTGGCTGTTCCTCTGTAACCTGTCACTGTAGTGGCTGGCCTTTAGAATCAGTGTTTTTTCCTGGTTTCCTAAACCTGACTCTTGCCACTTCCAGATTCAGGAAATGGGAACTTGCCATGAACAAGCTCAGTCTGTAAAACATCTACCCTTGAATCCTCTTTGCTTCTGTCTTAGGTATGTGTCTTTTGTTGTTACTAAATCGAAGCCTCAGAATTCCTGTCTATAAGGGAAAAATAATGGCCGCAGATGGGTCTTTGTGGTGATTAAGCAGCACACAGAAAGTTTGCTTTTCCTAGTACAGCCTCATGTCACTTAAGGGCAGAGATATGTTCTGAGAAATACTTCACCAGGTGATGTTTTGTTGTTGGAGCATCACAGAGAATAATTTCACAAACCTAGTGGGAGAGCCTAGTACTGCCCAGGTGCCGTGGTACAGCCTACTGGGGCCACCTTTGCACATTTGGTCCATCCCTGACCAATAATATCCCTAAACAATGCAGCCTGCACCTGGCTCACAATGAGGGCTCAAAGACCAGAAGTTACTACTTGTCATGCTTTAGCTCTTGGCATTAGCTTCTCAGGGCTCAAGGAAATAAGGTAACATATAAAGTGGTATAATATTTTTTAAATGTATCTGATATTCTAGATATTATTAGAATGATGTGTTCATATTATCTTTCTCACTATAGATAGACATTAATTGTATTTAACTCTGTTACGAATTTAGTCACCATACATAACTATTTTTTCTAGAAGAGAATCACTTCCAGTATTCCATGCAAATAATAGATCAGTTTTCATTTTCCACTGCAAATTACTAATTGTGATATATGCCAAATAAAATCCAACTTAAAACCAGAGGGGAAGAGCAGTTTTAAATAATAAACCAAAACCATTCACTTTATAAAAATTCTCTCTTATAATTATGAATTTAAAAAAACCCCAAATTAGAAGTCATCACTGGAAAAGTTTGTAGCTGTACTTGATTCTCATGTTACTCTTGAGATGTTGTACTCAATTTTCCTTCCTTGTCTAATTTCAATGATTTCCCACCAACGAGAATTCATTAATTACAATGGAAATACTCTTGTTCTAAAGAACCAATATAGTTACAAAAAGATATTCTTGACCTTGAGGTCAATATCTAGAGATCTATTTACACAAGTAGGCACAACTCACATAGCATATCCCTTAGCCTCAAGAAGCAACTGCTTCTAAGAAAAACAGCTAAGTAGAATGGCAATCAGAAACCAACACAAAAATTTTCCTTTCCTGGCATTTCTTGATGCTTGTATAACAGTGATGGGGTCAGCAGGTCTCGGTAATGGACACAGGCAAACTTTAACTCTTGGAAGAGCCTCAGGGTAAATTCATAAGGGGCATTTAGAGAATTTAACATGCTCCAACTGGGCAAGGATGACAATGGCACTGCCACAAATGGATACATACTATCTAGAACGTCTGCCTTGTATTTATGAAACAAGACAGGCCTTTGTTGCAGATAAAGATTCCCCAAGTAGGAGTCTAGTTCCCTTCTCTAAAAGTCAGGATGCTGAGTCACAGCCTGAAAAAGTTACAGGGAAATTAATGGCAAGACAATGTAACACAGACCTCATCTTTACATTGAGGAAGGGAACCAGAAAAGGGAACTTGTTCCAGGTGATAAGAGAACTATATTGTGCTAAGATAAATAGCAAAGTACTGTAAATATGGTATTTCAACATTGGGAATTTTATTGCTTATCAATCAAAAATCAGGTGATAAACACAGCAATGTGGAAATTATCTAATACCTGCAAATAGAAATGTTAAGAAGCAACAAAGTATATGGAAGCTTTCTGAATCCCTTTTGCTTTACAATGTTATTGTGTACATGGTTTATTTAACTTAATGTACGTAAACAAACCCCTTGTACTGCAACTCTAAGTCTGTTGTAACAAACTACCAAAAATTTGATGGCTTAAAACAATACACAATCTCTCACAGGCCTGGAGGTCAGAAGTCTGAAATTAATAGCATTACCACATGAAAAGGCTTTTTTTTTTCTTCTGGTTTTTCCACCTTTCAGAGTTAAGTTCCTTGAGGCCCCTTCCTTCACCTTGAAAATCAACCACATACTATCTGACTTCAATGTCACACTGCCTTCTCTGTAGTCAAATCTCCCTGTAGTCAAGTCTCCTTCTTAAATGGACACCGACATTAGAAACCCACAAAGTTAATCCAAAATAATCTCCCTATTTCAAGACCCTTACCTTAATCATAGCTTTAAGGTCTCGTTTGCCATATAAGGTAACATTCACAGGTCTGGGGATTAGGACCCAGATATATTTAGTGGTCATTTTTCAGTCTACCACACTGGCCAAATTAGCTGTTGTGTTATAAATAATTGTAAACTGAGCAACATGTTATTACAGGGTCTTAGTTTCCATGTCCAAAGCATCATTATCTCTGCACAATGCATTGTCTATGTTGTTTGAAAAATTGATTTCTGGCAGTAGTAGGCATGTTTCTCAAGAAAAACCACAAAGTTTATTCAGGACTATTCTGAAATCTCAAGTGCAATGAAAATATCACAAACATGCTTTTTTTTTTTTTTTTTAATGACTCCAAAACAGCCTCTTGGAGGTGGGGGCATTAGAAGAAAATGTTTAACAAGCAGGATTTCTAAAGGGCTAAATCTCATTTGCATATCTGGTCACTGAAATCAGTTAATCACTGTTTAAGATCACTTAGAAGGATATCTTCAAGGATTTGTTTCCCTTTTATTAGAGCTCAATCCTGTGTCCAGAAACTTTTTTGTCAGTTAATTTTTTTTAAATATTTTTTACTCAAATTGGGCCTCCCTAGTGGTGCAATGGGTTAAGTTGCAGCACTTATGAAGCTATCTGCAGCCACTGGCAGCACGAATTTGATCCCCAGCCAGGGAACTTCCCACAGGGTGCAGCAGATCTCTCTTGCCTCAACTGCTGCTCCCCTCACCAGTGTATATCAGTCAATCTTCCTGCTCTGCTCCCCACTCTTTCTCTGGTGAATCCTTTCACCCCCTCACACCTCTGGCCTACACCTCAGCTTGTATACATAAATAAATAAATCTTTAAAAAATATGTTTTTTATTCAAAATGGATCATGTGCTTTGAACACCTCCCTCCTCTTGCCCCAATTTCTTTGAAAGAAAATGCTACAGATAACCTCTGTGAAGGTGCCATTTTCCTTGTCCCTACTTACCATGTGGCCACCCTGGACTACAGGTCCCATGGATCATGAACCAGACTTCCTAAGCAGCAGAGCTACTGGGTACTAGCAGGAGAGCTGAGTGAAATGACACAGGCCAAACTGACACAAAAGCAGGCAGGACCAGCTCTTTCTTGCTTTTCTAGTTTCAACTAGTACCCAGGAACTTGGGGGTAGACATGGAAAGAGACATATGGAGAAGAGACATGTAGACATAGAAGAGACATGTGGGTGAGAGACATGTAGGGAGGCTATCCTCTGCAGAGACAATGACACCCCCCCATCTTGATTTGCATTTTTAAAATGCAAATCTGATAAAAGACTACATCTCCATAAAAGGAGGAGGAGCATTGCAGCATAGTGAACTGGCACCATTTATTCTACCCCACTTACATGCAGCTGCCTTGGACTACAAGTCCCAGTAAGTCATGAGCCAGACTTCCTGATGGGGGAGCTACTGGGAACTAGGGACAGAGCTGAGAGAACTGTATAACATGGAAAGCAGGTGGGCCAAGGGATCTTGCTCATTTATTTGATTTACATGCATAGACTTAGGGGGGTTTGAAAGAGACATGTGGAGGAGAGACAAGTAGCAGACTTGGAAGAGATGTGGCTAAGAGACTTGTGAGAAGGCTGCCAGTGGCATCCATTATCTTAATGGATAATGTGACAGTTATCTCCTGTCACTGCTCTCTAAGACCTTCCTAAATCCCTTGTGGTTCCCTGCCAGAATGTACCTTAGACTTGTGGCAAGCTTTCATGCCTCAGTGGCCCCACTTTGGGAAGACACTGTTTGGCTAGATATTTGCCCACAAGAGGATGGGTAATTTGGGAAGTTTTACTGGGAAACTATCCTTGGAATATTCTTTCTTCTCTATGCACAGCAATTCAATTAAAGATCTTTCACACTAAAGTCTGCTTCCTTTGCCTTTGTACACATGGATGGCAGGATTTGCTTTAGAGTGTACACTCCTTAAGTTTGGGGTACCTGGGTAATCTTTTGCTACACACTAAAACTTCTGTCCCAAACTTATCTGGCCCATCACTTTCTGTTCTCTGTGAGACGGTACATAAGACTTGTGGCAAGGTTTGGGGCCTCGGCAGCCCTGTTTCAGATTGACCTTGTTTAACTATGCATTTGCTAATGAGGAGATGGGTAATTTGGGAACAATTTTATTTATTTAACTACTTTTGAAAACAATTTTGGACACACACACACACATATATATATATATATATATATATACTTACCCTTTTATAATAATTTTATTTCAATGTCAAACTAGAAACAACCTCTTAACTTGTCATGTCAGTATAGATACTTTCAGATAATCTATTAGTATAATTTTTAAAAAAATATTCTGGCAGATACCCACAATTTAGTTGGCTCATATTTAACACGTTCACTCAATTACCTAGAGGTATCTATTTTTTTCCCAATTGTATTTAGCGGCTGTATCCTTGGGAAGTATTACTCAAAAACAGGATTCAGGAGGTAGGAGATTAGTAACACCTACTTTGAAATTATTCTTCTCTAAAACTAGTATAGAACTCTGGAGCAATTTGTGTATAAGAGTGAACCAAAAATAGTTTTTTGAATAAAATTTCTGACCTATTTTCATATTTCTGAGTTCCCATCTTTAGCTTTTTTATGCATGGTGATCGCTCAAACTCTTAATCAATGCTAGTTTGTTTGCTAGTTTGCTATTAACCAATCAAAAAGAATACTTGTGGTAGAATAAAAAATATTCAGCCTTTGTTCTTCCCTGGTTCTTGGCGCAGAGATCCTAAAACACCTGGAATCTACTGGGTGAGGAAATGTTTTTGTATGTTAATGAATAACTCAAGGCGTACAGACTAGAGAGCTTCAGGATAGGGGCTGGTCACCAGAAACACCAAAATATATTTAGAAGCTTGGAACTCTTAGTCCCACCCCTAGACCTCTGGATAGAGGATTGAATCCAGTCACCACTGACCAGCGATTTAATCAATCAAGTCTTAACAATAAAACTTCCATACAGGGCCTCCCTGGTGGTGCAGCAGTTAAGCACTGCGCTGTGGAGCTGTCGGCAGCAGCGAAGCGAGACTGATGCCCAGCCAGGGAGAATCCCACATGGCGTGGCAGACCTCTCCTGCCTCGCCCGCTGCTCCCCCCAGCAGTGTATTTCAGATGATCTGCCTGTTCTGCTGGCCACTCTGTCTCTGGTGACCCCTCTCGCCACCCCACACCTCTGGCCTGTACCCCACTTTGTATGTATAAATAAATAAATCTTTTAAAAAAATAAAAACAAAGAAACTTCCATACAAACCTTGAATGGCATGCTTTAAGAGCTTCCAGTTAGGTAAGCACACTGAGGTGATATACCTGGGAGAGGGCACTAGAGGCTTGCACACCTCTCCCTCGCTTTGCTTATGCTTCTCTCCTGCCAGGCTGTTCCTGAGTTAGAGCCTTGGTATCGAACCAGTAAAAGTGCTTTTCGTAAGTCCTGTGAGTCATTCCAGTAAATACAAATTTGAAGGGGGGAACTGTGGGAACTCCCAAATTTGTAGTCAAGTTTTAGAGACAAATAAGGGTGGACTATAAACCCACGACTTTTGACTAGCTGAAGTAAGTCTGAAGTAAAAGCAGTCTTGAGGGGCTGACCCTATAAACCTGTGAATCTGGCTCTTACTTGGAGGGATCAATGTCAGATGTGAATGGGATGGCTGGATACCCAGTTGGTAGTGGAGAATCAGAACAGCCAGATTCTAGATTTTTCCACAGAACTGATTGCGAGCACTGCGGAGAAAATGGAACTGAGACTAAAAAAAAGAGTTGTACAAAAACACATAGACAACCCTTTTCTCTGATCAGTGATGGATGACTGAGCACCTCTTTGGCCTACGAGCACTATTCTAAAATCCAAATATCTGAATGATGAGCATTTAAAATGGGGGGCATTTCACATAAAAATCTGGATTTCAAGCTCACTTAAAAAAGCGAAAGACATGAAAGCACTGGTTCAGAGCTCCACATAGAAAGACAGGATGGCGCTCCCTTATGCCTCCCTCCAAATGCATGTGCTGTCCAGTCACCGGTCTCTTCCTTCCTCACAACACGTTTCCACCCGAGGCTGCCAGTTACCACTTATCATTGATAGCCCTGCTCTGGTTCCTCAGGTCATTGCTCACATTTTTTGCTCCAGACAGCGTTTTGTTCTTTGGTCAACTCAGGTCATCAGAAAGCTGCAGTCTTGGACTATGGTGTGTTGGTCCACTGCAAAATGTCTTATTACTGAGTCATATATTGGCACCATGTCCTCAGTTCCCCTATAGTCACTGCAATAAATCACCTTTATGGATGTTGTTAAAGACACCACCGCTACATATTTCAGTGTTCCTTTCCTACAGGACATGCAGTCCGATGTTCCTTTTGTGTCAAGGGCTGGGAAGGCTTTGTCACCTGGTGACCTGGTGTGTGCTCTACCATGGGCAGGGGGGCTGTGGCAGGGACTCTCTTTATAATATGAAGTGCTGAGTCCACTACACAGCTAATAGCATGTAACTTAGTGTCCTATTTTTCATTTCAATTTATATGTTCTCTGGTCTGAAACTTTCTATTTTTAACTAGTATTTTATAATTTGTATAAGGGTAACAAAGAGAAAATAACAAAGAGAAAATACACTAATATACGGGTAACTGCAGTCTCATTCCTTGAACTGCTTCCTAAGGGAATTTCTGGCTTTGGTTCTTGGCTTTTTTCCCTCTTTCCCTGGTCCTGAGCTTATTGACACAAATGTGAGAAATGAATTAGGAAGTGGAGAGAAGTGAAAAACCCCATATGCAGAGAGAGGAAATGGAAGAAAAGATATCTTTAAAAGGAAGGGAGAGAAGACAAGTAAGGCACCATACTTAATGGATTTAGGGGGAGTTTTTACGTAGGCCTCAAGAAGAGCAAGAATTTGGAGAACTACCTGACAGCCATATCAAAAGTCAGAGAGGGTGCCTCTGACTTAGTGGCGCAACAGGTTAAGAGCGGCACTGTGGAGCTGTTGGCAGCTGCTGCGCGAGCTCGATGCCGGGCCAGGGAGATTCCCACATGGCGCCGGCAGACCTCCCCTGCCTTGCCCGCTGCTCCCCTCAGCAGTGTACTTTTGTCAATAAAAAAACTTTAAAAAAAAAGTCAGAGAGATGGGAAAAGATGATTTTTTACAATGAATATATACAAAATGCATTTACTCCCCCCTCAGATGTTTTTGAGAGATGATTTTTAACTATTTCCTCTGTCACACTTATTTCTTTAAATGTGAATTAATGCTGGGACTGGACCAAAACAAGGCTGATTATATATGGATTATTTGTGCAGTTTTTATAAGATACCTCAAATCTTTATAGAATAAGCTATGGTAGGAGTGAATGAATGAATGAATAAACAAGAAAATGAATAAACATCAGTCCTGGAATGATAAAGCAGGCTAATTATGGTTGAGTTCTCTATGTGAAAATTTACGAATTGATAAAACCCATGAACCTAAGTATAGACTAAACAGATCATAGGCCACAGTCACATAGAATAAAAAGGATCAGTATCTTAAGAGAAGTTGTTCACCACCCTTACTACAAAGAAATCCTATTTTACCCAATACCTGTCGAATTGTTTAAAGGATAGTATGTTTCAAAGGAGAAATGACCCTAAGATCTAACAATTCCCTATCACTTGAATATCTGTACATTTCTCAGAAATAAAAAAAGAACTGAACTTTCCTATCTTTAACTCTTCCTTATATCTGATGTCACTTGGCACGCAATGAAAGAGAGTTCATCACATGCCATTAACTGAGTAATCAAATCACCCACACCAATAGCAGTCTACCAAGAATCTTAGACTTGGATTTTATTATACTTTCTTTTGAGTTTTTGAATAGTTGTTGATAAAAGGCAGGTGATTTCTCATAGATTTGCATTTCTTTATATAGTTTTAAATGTCCTGATCTCCATAATTGCTTTTATTTTTTAATACACATAAATTCTTTAATACACAAAATCTTTATAATATTGGAATAGTAGTCATCCAAATTTCTTATGAATTTCCATATTCCTATAAGAAAACTCAACTGGATTTATTTTGGCTAAGAATAAAAGCTTCTGAAGAAAGCAAGTATGTAGTAATAACAATATTTTATAAGAAGGAAAATAAATGTTTTTAAGAGACTCTCTGCAGGAAATATATTAGCTACAGTTCAAATGAAAATCAAATAAAGGAAAGTTTCATTGCTATCTATGTGGATTAGGCCAGAGAACCTCCAGTCATCCTCAGGAAATTATCCCTTAAAAAGAGAGACCCAATATTTAGCCAATATATACATTATAATTTCACAGTGCCAAGGGTAAAAGAGAAAATTTAGCATTTGTCAACTATTAGATCTTATAAAGGAATACTACATATGCAAAAAAAAAAAAAAAAGAGGCCCTCTTTAACCATATATCAATTTTTCTATATTCAAAGATTGTTTTAGGAAACTTACAATGTTAAAGTACTAAGTTTTCAGAATTCTCCATAAAACTATCACATTATTAAAAATTCTAAAATGATAAAGCAATAAACTTAAAATGATAATTACCTAAGCTAATAAACAAATTATCTTTTCCTTTTTTTTTTTTCAAGAAGCATATATGGCAAAATCTGTTAAGAAAGTTCCTTAAGTCACTCATGGAATAAGCCAATAATTTAAGTACTGTATTTACAACCTCTTTTAAAACATTCCAGTTCGACGCCCGGCCAAGGAGAATCCCACATGGTGCAGCAGACCTCTCCTGCCTCGCCTGCTGCTCCCCTCAGCAGTGTATTTCTGATCTGCCTGTTCTGCTCCCCGCTCTGTCTCTGGTGAATCCTCTCGCTGCCCTACACCTCTGGTCTGTATCCCAGCTTGTATGTATAAATAAATAAATCTTTAAAAAATAAAAATAAAAAATAAATAAAACATTCCAGTACCTAGACACTCATCGAGACTCAATGGACGGCATTCTACTTGTTAAAGCTTTAGCTCCAGGGCCCAACTCAGTGTTTGACACACCATAGATAATTGCAGTAGATTGTTGTTGGCTTCCCTGCAATCTCTTTCTTCTTGTTTTGACATCAAGCCCTAATTTTCACTACATACACCCCGCCTTCACTAATACCATATCTGGGTGGGGTTCCACCCTAGCTCCAGAGATAAAATCTTTGACTCAGGCCTGTCCAAGCAAAGCACTGAGGCCCCACAGCTGTCCACAGCTGCCCAGTGGCAGTGACCACTTGAGAAGCAGCACAGGCTACAGCAGCCCAGCTGCAGTGAGTCCAGCACTTGTGTCAGCTGCTGGCAGACACGCTTGCTCTGCCTGCTGCTGCACAGGGAGAGCCTGGTTGACAATGACTGTCAATAAAACCTGAGAAGGAAGACAAAATAAAGGAAGAGAGGACAGAGAAAGGGACAAAAGGACAGAAACTGAGCATAATGACAGTATGTGAGCCCCTAAGTCAGGATTTCCTGAAGCAAAATTTAAAATCTAATTCAGGGGCCTCCCTGGTGGTGCAACGCGTTAAGTCTCAGCACTATGAAGCTATCCAGAGTCACTGCAGCATAAGTTCGATCCCAGGCCAGGGAGCTTCCCACAGGGCGCAGCAGACCTCTCCTGTCTTGCCCACTGCTCTCCTCAGCAGTGTATCTCAGTAGATCCACCTGTTCTGCTCCCCACTCTGTCTCTGACGAATGCTCTCAATCCCCCCCACCCCCCCACCCCCACACACCTCTGGTCCACATCCCAACTTGTATACATAAATAAAATAAATCTTTAAAAATAAAATCTAATTCAGGACTTTTAATTCAAATATGTCAGTAAATCACCCAACATTTTTCTATTCAATTTGCTTGAATATTTGACTATTTGATTTCTTATTTCCATTCTACTTCTATTCTTGCTTTATTCTAGTTTTTATTCTATTACTTGGTGCTCCCCATTTCCACTCTACCATAAGGGAGAATGCCTTGACCATTATGAAAATTTACATGAGAAGTAAGATTATTTCACTTGAATGACCCCAGCATGTGGACTAGCTGTGCTGGGCTTTGGATGGTAGCTGATAATTGGCTGTGTCATTTGACAATAAAACAGACGCCTACTGAATCTTAAAACTACATCATGTGTCTATCAAGACTACATTATTTAGAGGATTTAAGAGAATGTTTAAGATTCTGGGGTAAAGTGTTTACTTCTTGTAGGCTTCAGTCAGGTCTTAGAAGACAGATGAATTTGGGCTATAATTGTTCTGCTGAAAGTTGAGCCAGACAAAAACACAACTGTTTTCAGAGAAAAACTTGCTCATTTGTGGTCTGCAACAGTTGAGAATCTGGTGACCTAAAATCTTAACAGGTGGGAAAGTTGAATTATCTGACTCAAACTATAATTACATCAAGTAGGGAACTTCGGCTGTGCTGAGATGAGGATGTGTGAGGAGCTGATGTTCTCAGGCCCCGCCCAAATGCCTTCAGAATTCCCTCTGCCAGACACACACAAAGATGCTTCTAGGCATGGATGCAGCTACAATATATCCAGGGCTCAAGGGCGTGTAAGTAATGACTCCCAAACTCAGGTCACTGATTTTTCCTGCCCTGAAGCAGAGACCCAGAGGGCAGCAGCCTTGTGTTGAAGGTTGGAGATAGATGAAAGCTGAGTGTGGGAGACCAAAACTCTCAAGTCTAAGTTCTAACTTCACCCAAAGACCATATGGCTCAGCCAATTCTATGGTTCTGGTTACTACACCACTGTGTATGGCCAATGAAAACAGAATGGAAGCCTGCTAAATTTTTTAATGCAATTATGTTGTGAGAAACCCTTAGCTTGTCAAACACATCAACTTGCAATTGCACAACTCCAAAAGCAATCCCTAGATCCCCAAATTTATGCCATCAGAAAATGGGCCACTAGGGAGTCCACTACCAGTCGGGCTCTTCCTCAAGGCTGTCAGGACAAAGGACAAGAGTGATTCACTCTGAGCAAAATGGTAGCTGCTCTGTGGCTGATCAGGGAACTTGCATCACTGCCAGAGGAGGGAGAACCTGCCATTCCTGTTCAACCTGGCATTCCTGTGAGTGCCATAGAGCATTGGCCACGGAGTGCGCCCTTTCCCAAGTGGGAGTTGTCATTTACATCCAATCAGGGCAACTCGGAGCTGCAGAACTGAACAGCTCTTTCTCTTTCCTAGCCAGGAAGATATGCGGCTGGAGCTGTGGAGCTGAGTCACATCATCAGAGTCTAGAGCTACACACAGAGTTCACTGTGCGTCTGATAACGAAGGGGAAGGAACTAAGAGAAATAGGGTATGAATCCTAAAGTTCACCGTTCTTAACATCATGCTTTCTCTTTGGGATTTTTTCCATTTGCTTCAAAAGGAGGACCTATATAGAAACAATTATTACTTATAAATAAATAAATAGAATTTATAAAATTTTTATAAAGTTATAAACATTTATAAAAATTTTTATGCTGAATGCTAGAATCTGCTTCTGAAAGTTCAATCCAGTGGTTTGACTTCTCCTTCCTTTGGCCACAGAGAACTGAGATTTGTGTTCCGCATGGCAAGGCTTTCCAAATATAAAGCAAAGTATGACCATCCTTACCAATTTTTTTTCCTCTAGGCTAAATGTCTCCAGATATGTCTATACTCCCACTACAATCGTTGCTCTCAAGTAAACCTTCAATGCTGCAGTACCTGCAATATCTCACCAGAGGCCTGATGCAGGAAGGCATGGGACTCAATTATCCTTTCCCTCAAGATGGCATTCGCTGTTTAAAGCTGTCACAGCACACTGTTCTAGTGTAAATACAGGTGACAGGCTGGATGGATGGAATAAACAAAAAGGTGGGGGAAGGGAGGAAGGAAGAAGGAAATGAAGAAAGAAAACTAAGGAAGACAGAAAATGAGGGGAAAAAAACAAGAAAAAGACAAGAGGAAGGAGAAGCTGATGGAGATCAAGACATTCCCAAAGTAGCAATTTTTAAAAAGCATGTGTCTAACTGCAAAATAGTAACATCCTACAAAAAGAATACTTTGTGGGAGTGAGCTGGAACAAAATTTCTAGAGGGCATTTGGGAAAGCTATCCATTTTAACTATATATAGCCTTTGGTCACTGCTAGGAATTTAGTCTAAAATGAGTTGCAATGAGTTGCAGACAAAAACAAAGATATATATAAAATGCAATTCAATGCAACACTATTAAAGCAAAATAATGGAGTCATAAATACATGTTTATATGTAGCACTAAGTAAAAAAAAAGTTACAAAGCAATTAAGAGTCTGTTTATGGGGATGGTGGAGAAAACGTGATGATAAATGCAGGAGTATTTCTGAAAGGGTATTCCTATTACCCATGTTACTTTCGGGAAATAGAAATTGCAGAGAAGAGAGGGAGAAAAGAAGGTTACAAAGACAAAAGATCTGCCCTCTTTTACACTGTTTGAATTTCTTAGTGTTACTATTTACTATCATTTTAAATCAGGAAAAAGAAATGTGAGCTCCTGCAATCAATAAAAACTCTATTTTCTCACTTTCCTTTCCATTTCTCTGCTCTCTATTTCCATTTCAATAAGAACAAAACAAGGCATAGCTCCTCTGACTAGTAAGGATGACTAGCTCCTTGGAGCCAGAGGAACACATTCATTCCTGGGCAGCTGCAGCCACAGACGCTCTGACTGCAGGAATCTCCCAGATAGATGCAGCAGTGATGGAGACAGGCGATCAGGGCCATGGAGTCTAGGTGGACATTTTCCAATTCTGGCCTCATTTCATCTTTCAGTTGCAATCAACTAGCACCAGATCATTTCTGGTTTTCTTGACACCACACTTCCTGGTGTGGAGAGGCTCGCGCCATCTCAATCTCCTTGTGTTGTGTTCAAGAAGGGAGGCTACAGGCAGCTGGGAAGTGGGGTCTGTGAGGTCCATGTGCTAGGAAGAGATCAGTGAGGAGAGCAGAGGCTGAAATACTCAAGTTTTGTAATAGGGCTGGAGTTTAGATTTCATTTCATGGGCTATGAGACAATCTGGAGGATGAGATCATCTGATTTTAAGGTTTTTTTTGTTTGTTTTGTTTTTGGCTCTTATGTGGAAAATGAATAGCAAAGGCCAAGGATGGAAGCTAGGAAACCAGTTAAAAGACTGGCACCACTTTAGAAGACAGATGATAGTAACTAAGAGATAAAGGAAAATAGACAGATGTAGGTTATCTTCTGAAGGTGAACTCAACAGATTTTGCTAATGCATTAGGTGTGAAAAGTGAGGGAAAGAAGAGTTGAAACCAATTCCTAGATTTCTGGTTTAGGATAGCGGGGGATGTGCCCACTGCATGGGGATGATTAGGGACAAAGCCGCGTGGGGAGTTCTCAGAAGAACCACTGCCCTTGCATTTCTATTCCTAAACTATTCCTAGCAACTTCAATTCTCCAGTTCAGAACTATGCTCCAAGCTTCTCTCCTGCATATGCAGTCACCTACTTCACTTCTCCACGCTCTCCTCTCATGGGTACTCCAAACTCAAGATGACCAAATGAGCCTAACATTTGCCTCTTTAATCCTGGGTTCCTGGAGTGTTTCCTACTTTACTGGGATGCCACTCTCTACTCAACAGAAACCTGGACCGTCAATCCTGTTCCTCCATCTCCACTTTCCACCATTGCTTTTTCCTCTCAACTTGACCTTCTGCCTTTCCACATGCCTTCCTCTGTGCCAAACAAGTGCTCCATCCATCAGCCTGTACCTAGTTAATTCAGGTCAAATGTTCTTTTTCATGAAAGTTTTTCCTGATCCTCAAACAGGGTCAGGTCCTCCTGCAACAGTCTACACTGCCATCGACTTTTTCTGTGTAGTATTTATCAGAAGTGTAGCTAAATCACTACTATAATTAGTTAAGATCAGGTTCCATCACTGGAATGTAAGCTCCATGAGGGAATGGTCAATATCTTCCTTAATCATCACTGCAGCCTCAGAGCTCCGCACAGCATCCAGGATACACACCATAAGCAAAATACATATTTGCTGAATAAATAAATGAGTGAATGAATAGCACCCTAAATAGTCACTGACCATAGTTAAATAACCTCTTAAGACTCAGGAACTCACCTCTAGCTTATACTTTCTAGGCCTAAATGCCACAGCAAAGTAAAGAAAAAAAAATCTACATCATAGTGGGTTTGATTATTCAGATAACAAAACTCTTCATTATCTTTTATGAAACAAACTTGTATTTCCATAGCCGCAGAAGGCTATTCTATATTCACATAAATATTCAATAAGTAGCACTATATTTTTAAGTCACTTTAGTGATGATTTCAGACTTGAAGATAAGTGTTTCATGAAGGCTTTCAATGGTAACAGCCAAATATTTGTGCTTATTAAAAACAAAACCAAATCCCCTTGTATGTTTTTTCCAATAGTCTCCTCCCCCACACCCCATGGATCAAAGTACATCTTACTCTTAAAGATTCTTTATCATTTCTTGATAATCTGCCCACCAAATGTTTTGTGTTCAGTATGAAAGTGAAAACTTTATAGCTTAATGTGCCAGTCTGTTTTCTTTTGTTTTTTGGGTTTTTTTTGTTTTTTAAAAAGGGTCCATTATTATTTCTCAGAGGAAAGAACTTTGTACAGTCAACAAAAAGGAAGGAAGGCGTTGGTGTCAGCGAGTAGCCACTCTGTAATTCCTCTACAGGAGGAACTTGGGCAGAACTGAGTTTTGGAAGGGCCAAGGAAGATTCAAGATGTGTAGTCTTAAATCTGTATTTACTAAGGAGGCAGACTCCTTTTATTAGAATTCTTATGTTCATTTGGGGTGGCATGTGGGAAGTTCTGATGACAATATTTTTGGGAGAGACTAAAATCCCCAAAGTACCACCTGCCTGTAATTGGTTAACATATAAGACCAGCCCAACTTATTTCTATGAGTTTTGTTGTCTGCCTAGTCAGCTAAATGTTTTATGTCCATATATGTGATCTTCACCATAAGCACGGTTTCCTGTCCTCATTTTTGCTTTTTCCTTAATTTCTTTTTTCGCTTCATTGAGGTTTAAATATGAGAATCACTTACAATTAATGATCTCAAATGAACAAATAACCAAGTTTATAGGACTAAGAGTTTCATTGTTTGGTTACAAAGACTGGAGCAAAATTTTCTTCTACAAAAAAAAAAAAACTGTCATTAAACACAATCTCTAGACTTGGAAATTAATTTATATAAGATACAAGAAGGAAAATTATTCTGAATCCCAGAAAAAAACTAAAATCAGTAACAAAATTTTGGTGAGTAATATATATGGCTGGGGAGAATCAAGGCTTATAAGGCCACACCACACTGGGACACAGCAGTGTGATGACCACAGTGTCATCTCCAGAGAGAGGAAATCTGGACCAGCCCGCTATGGAAAACAGGGAGGTTGAGAGATACTAATGGTCTGCAGGAGTACTATCTAAGAAGGTTTCACTGACTGGCACTTCCCCTGCTGATAAACATGGTGTTGATTTTGCTGCAACTGGTTGTGAATTTGAGCAGTCCAAGAGTCAAAGCTGATTATAATAAAGTGTGGGCTTTGTCATTATTGGTATGTTAGACTCTCATGGGCTATAAATGAAAACTCTTTACTGACAGATGACAAATGGGACTGGTGAAAATCAATAGTTTGTGGGCTTATGCTATCTAGCCTACAAACAAACTTCAATCCTTAATTAGCATGACCAAAGACTGATGTGTGTTTCCTTGCCTGGCAAGTAACAAAATTTCAGTACTTGGGTTTTATTGATCCCTTTAGTAGTTAAAAGAAAAAGAGTAAAGAAAAAGAGTAAAAGAAAAGGAGTAAAGAGTACTTTACTCTTTTCTCCTTGTTGGGGAATGAAAGGAAACAAAATTTGACCTGGTAGGGTTACTTAGGTTTAGCACATAAACTGACAAAGTGGCAGAGAACATTCTATGCTTTATCAAAACCGCTGGTTAAAAGTACCTTGTTCACACACAAGTGAAGTGATTGAGCCCCACTGAAAGAAACCTGAAATGTTTCTCTAATGACTTTGAAATTCTGGCTATGAACCTTGTGGATATGATCTTCAACAACACTCTCCCCTTACCTTCCAATTAAAGATTGTGACTGTCAAGCAAAGGGAAGATACAGAAGTATATAGATGACAGTGAGAAAAACAGATGTGAATGATGAACTTCTATCAAAGAATATAAAGAGCTTCTCAGTGCCCCAGGCACATGCAAATGCCATTCATTTTTGTGAGCCAGTGAAGCTGCATATGGTCTTTTCTCTGTGAAACTCCTTCCTTCTCTCTTCAAGAGACCTGCACAAAGTTCACTGTTACTTTTATGATGACACCCGGGCTCTTGTGGAGAGTCACTTCTTCTGTCAATACTTTAAGCACTGGGCAGTCATATTGGTGCCAGTATTTCTCCCACTGTTACTTCTTTATAAGCACCCTGTTATTACATTTGACCGTGCATGCCTACAAATGTTTGCTGAAGTAAAGGACAGAGGAGTATGAGCTCACAGACTGAATCTTGCAAGGGAACTAGTTCAAGAGATAATAAATCCTTCCAAAACAAATTCTGTTAACTTACTCCATGCTTTGAGGAGGCAAAGCAGAAAGCAACTAAAGAAACAAACGTGGTCTGATGAATTCATGTTTCCCATGGGTATGATGGCATACAGAATGGCAGGGGTGGTAGAAAGGCACAGCATGAAGTGCCAACCATAGCAAAAAGCAAATTACAGAAAACTGTAAGAATAATAATGAAAAACCAAAGCTCAAAATGAGATATTTGTAAACTATGCAAAGAGAAAAGTAACAAGGAAATTTTAGGGATGTGAGCAGAGAAAAGACAAGAGCAACAGGCACTGCCTACAGCACACTGTGAAGTTAACTTCTTTTTTTTTTTTAAAGATTTATTTATTTATGCATACAAGCTGGGGTACAGTCCAGAGGCGTGGGGCGGCGAGAGGGTTCACCAGAGACAGAGTGGGGAGCAGAACAGGCAGATAGACGGAAATACACTGCTGAGGGGAGCAGCAGGCAAGGCAGGAGAGGTCTGCCGTGCCATGTGGGAATCTCCCCGGCCGGGCGTCGAACTCGCATCACCGCTGCCGACAGCTCCACAGCGCAGCGCTTAACTGCTGCGCCACCGGGGAGGCCCCTGAAGTTAACTTCTAAGAGAGAGAAAGTACATCTTGTCCAAGCCTATTTTGGAGCTATAGCAAACAGAATAAGTGAAAAACTTAAAAGGATGACGCATCACGGCTAAGGCAAAAACAAATTCCTGGATAAAGTCTCTAGTCACATAAAAATAATCACTTGACTTGTAGACCATTGCTAGTAATGTTTGAAGAATTATGAAAAGTAGAAGCAGAGCCAAAAACTTTGTTTTGAAGAAAAAAAAAACTAGATTCTACAAATGATATATTGAACAGCTTGATACCAGCTTCAAGAAAAATAAGCTGACGAATATTGGACAAATCATTTGTGATTAACTGAAGATGAATTATTGACTTCTAGGAGCCATCATGGATAGAGTAATATGAGTGACTACAAAACAACATCATTCTCTTTTTTAATAGTGCTGCTAGATTTGGCCTATCAATAGCCATGTGACAGAAGGCAGTATATTTTACTAAGGCCCTTGGGAATGCATGTTGCTATATAAGTAAGATAGAAACAGCTGGGCTAGAGAATTTGGTTAAGTGAATTTAGAGCAAGCTATGTTACCGCAAGTTGAAAGAGTTAATGGTAATCATTTAATATGTTAATCATACTAATGTACCATAATGCATAATGCTTTCCAGTTCAGGAGTTTTGTTGACAACTTGGATAAGGACACAGAAGACAGGCTATTCAGATTATATATCTGACAAAAGTAAGGAAGAATGGCACATCTGTTTGATGTTACATGTCAGGTTTCAGAATTCCTAGGAAATTAGCCCAGTGGATAAAAAAAACAAGATAAAATTCAGAAGAAAAAATACTGTTTTTCCTCAGTGTGAATATAATTGTTGTCACATACTAAGGAAATATGCTATTATATTAACAAAAATAAAGAATAATAAGCAAGATTCTTATAAATCAGACCAAATCAAGATGGTGAAGAACTTGAAAACTCTGTCCTAGGTAGAGAGATTTAGGAACTTGAGTTTATTCAGTTGGAAAAGACAATGTTCAGAGAGAATACGATGATATCTTAAAAAACAGGCCATGATATTATGGGACAATCTACAAATCAAATGTCATGACAGGGATTGGATTTATACTACGTGGATCCTTAGTAACTAGAAATAAGTAAAATAAGTTGGAAAGAAACACATTTTAACTACTAGCTTAAAAAGTTTTTACTAACAAGTTTTTTCCAAGCAAGAAATGAACAGTCTTGGTAAGCCTTGAGACATCCTTACCCTGCAGTATATTCAAGCTGGAAATCCAGTCTGGAAAAGACAGAGATTCCCTGGTGTGGGTAGTTCAGTTGACCTCTAATTCATTTAAAAGATTATATGATTCTGAAATTAAACATGGTGCCTGCATTAAGAAGATAAGTGGAAGTACAAAAATAAGCTATCAAATTAACATGAACTTGACACTCATTAAAGAAAATGCTGCCCTTTTTTCCTACTCTTTCAATCATGATTTCCAGGTCCTCAGGGCATTACCTAATTACTTTCTTACCTGGTGCTTCTACATCCCAGACCAACCCTTAGAGACTAAAGATCCTTAAATGATGTACCTATAAAATTAAGTCACTGTGAAATAATACACTTTAAAAAAAAAAAGGTGACAGAGATACTCATTAGAATTCTGAATTCTAATTCAGAATTCGTACCAGCTGTTATCAGAGCTATACAGACATAACCACCCCCAGTACATGCTGTTTACTTGAAAATGCAGGAAGGTAGTTGCCGGAGGTTTGCTTTCTGTACATAGAAGATACCACAACCAGCTTTTGTCATCCCAACCGATTTAATTATTTTTACATTATATTTTGAGGGTATTATGAGGTAGTAACTAATAAAAGCTTTGCAGTTAGACACAAAAGGAAAAAATCCTGATTCTTATTAGCTAGTAGCATACCTTGGTAAGTTAATAAACCACTCCCAGACTGTTTTTTTGCCTGTCAAAATGAAAAAAAATGCTACCACCTTCCAACTGGGAAAAGATTTTTGCACACAATACATCTGATAAAGGACTGATAACAAAAATTTACAAGGAACTCACACAACTCAACAAAAACAAAGCCAACAACCCAGTCAAAAAATGGGCAGAGAGCTCAAAAGGCACTTCTCCAAAGAAGAAAAGCAAATGGCCAACAGATACATGAAAAAATGCTCAACATCACTTATAATCAAGGAAATGCAAATCAAAACCACTATGAGATACCACCTCACACCTGAGAGGATGGCACACATTAAAAATACAGGCAACAACAAATGCTGGAAAGGATGTGGAGAAAAAGGAACTCTG